>PVLA01007544.1:0-79383 GCA_004027455.1 Hydrochoerus hydrochaeris | reverse complement strand
CACTCTTGGCCCGCTCCTGCCGCAGTCCTCCAGCAGCGGGGTCTCCTCCGCCTCGCGGTCTCGCTCAGGCAAGAAGCACGTGTCCTTTCTTCCTTTCCTTCCGCTTCCTTTTCCAGCTCTCCCTCGTGCACGGTGCCCTGCTCCTCCTCTCCCCTCGTCCCTCCTCCACCCCCTGAAGCACAGGCTGCAGAGCGCCCGCTTGGCCTCCTCCTTGCGCGCAGCCTCCCGGAACTTCTCCAGCGCCTCCTGCCTGGCCTTCCTGTCAGCCAGGGTCACCAGGCCCGCGGTGCTGGACTTGAGCTCCGCCTCCACGGCGGCGTAGCGCGCAGAGACCGCGCTGGACGGCCTTTACCACGGTCTCCTCCGAGATCCGCTGCTTCACGGCTGCATCTGCTCGTGCCGCTTCGCAGTTTCTTCATCAGGTGCGTGGCGCGGCCAGCCTCGCCCTTGTACTGAGCCATGGTGACAACAGCAGCTGCTGCTGCGGCAACAGAGACAGCAGCCTGGTTGAGTCTTTCTGTTACCGCTGGCTTTTGGCAGTTTGCCACCACAGTCCTAGGAAACAAACAGGCCATTGCCGTGAGCCGTGAGCCAGGCTAACCGTGATGGCGGCCTTCAGCAGGGTAGCAAGGCGATGAGAAAGGCAGCAAAAAGAGGGCCAAGGGCTCAAGGGAAAAGAGAGCGATCAGGGTCCCCTCAGGCTTCTTGGCATGCAGCAGGTACAGTGATGGAGCGGTCACTCACTGTGACTGGGAGAGGGTGGAGAGCTGGGGTCAGAGCTTGGTTTGGGAGAGACACAGCTGGGTTTAAGGGGGGGTTGGACGTGTAGGTTCAGCATTTTTAAAAAGGCACATGATATATCTGGGCAGTGCAGTTGGCCTCGGGGCACTCACAGGATAGACGAAGGAGAAGAGACCATATCGAGGAGTTTTGGGGCTCGAAATAATTAAGATCCACTCATCCAGTTCCTGCCTAAATTCTTCCTAGGTAATCTGTCCTATTTGTTTTTTTCTTTTCTTTTCTTTTTGAGACAGGGTCTCACTATGAAGTTCAGGCTGCCCTTGAGCTCACTTTGTAGCTCAGGCTGGTCTCAAATTTGCAATGATCCTCCAGCCTCAGCCTTCCGAGTGCTGGGATTACAGGAGTGTGCCACCACGCCTTGCTAGTCTGTCCTATTTGAAAACGGATCGAATCTTTTTAAAAATAAAGCTCCTTTTTTTCTCTAATTTTTATTTTTACTAGTGCGTGTTTGCAGTACATAATGATCGCCGGTATGAGAACACATCCTGAGAGGGTTGAGACGCCCGCCGCGTGTAGGAAGAAGTCAACAGACGCCATCTCATGCAATAGGCAAGGGGTTTTATTGTCCAAGCATGCGTGGGGCTCAATGAACACGCAGGAACAGAGAGCCACGAGGTATGCCGGAGCATGGCTTTTAAAACTACCGAACAAAGGAAGGCAGGGCTTTGGCAAGCGCGGTTACAGAAGCAGAAGGCATTGGTTAGTTTGAATTGCTTTCTACATTCATTGGAGGGGGCGTCTATAGGGTGGTCTAGAGTTGGACGGCGAAGGGTGCTTCCTAATATGGGCAGCAGATGCCCAGGGAAGATACATTCCATAAATTCCTTAAACATGGAATGGGGCTGTTTCTACCTCGCAACCCAGGTTTTCTAGTCAGCTTAATCCTTGTCTGAATTTAATCTAGGCAGCTTTAACTATAACGGCTCAATTCCCAGAATATTGGGAGGAGATGAGCAGCATAGAGCAGTGTAGACCATGCACTGTTAATAAGAGAAAATTTCTCTTACAATCCTCATTCTTTTTGCTCTTCCTTCCCCTCATTCCCACTTCCCTCCATCTCTTGGAATTCTTCTCATCTGCAAAAGATCTATCACTCCATCTACTCTAGGGCGTTCTGACACAATATGGGGAGTCTTCTAACTCAATAATTTTCTATAAAGAAAACAGTTTAAAACGGACTACTAAGAATAGGCCGGATTGGACGTCATGCCCGTCAATCGTCTGGTACCGGGTACGATTGGTGAAGGCTCGAGCGGCGGTGGGGCGAGCTCCCAGCTGTAGCGAATTACAAGCCCGCTCCCGCCGCCCGCGCGAGGGCCGCCGGGGAACCCTAGGGCTCAGCAGGCGCGAGGGAGACTGGGATCCCGGGACGCGAGCCCATTGGCTGGGGCTGTCAACAGAGCTGGGAAGCGAGGGCGCCGCGGCTCAGGGGGCGGCGCGGTGGCCGCCGGAAACCCGGAAGGCCGCCGGATGGCCGCGGGTCTCCGCTGTGTGGCGGTCCGGACCTGCGCGCGAAGTAAGACAGACCCGGCCGCCCCGCGGATGGCCGCGTTCTTGGAAGCCAGGCCTGCAGTGGCCGTCGCCGCCGTCGTGGCGCTGCTCTCGGCCGCATTCGTGCTCTTCGGGCCGCCGCTGAACTCGGGTACCCGGCCGCGGGAGGCCGGAGAACGGGAGCCTCGCGCGCGTTGCGGCCCTGCGCGCCCCGAGCGGGCCGGGCCTCTCCCCGGCGGGCGGATGCTGGCCAGGTCCCGGGTATGAGGACCGAGCCGGGCTTGCAGGCCGCGCAGGCCAGGAGCCGGTCCCGGGACTCGGAGCAGGGCGGCCGCTCCCTCCGGGCTTGGAGCACCAGGCCAGGGACGGGCTGTCCAGGGGGAGGCCCGGGCCTGGGCGCTTGCTGGGGGACCTTAGCTCCGCTGACCTTCGGATCCGGGGCACCCGCGGATCCCTCGGGGACCCGCCGCCCTCGGACTCGAGATTTCCTCAGTTGGTCCCTTTTCAAATACAGATTACGTAGGAAGAATTTAGGCAGGAACTGGACGAGTGGATCTTAATTATTTCGAAGTCTCACACCTCCTTGGTATGGCCTCATCCGTCTCTCTTGTGAATATTAATTTATCTAACAGCTCCTATACCTAGTGTATTGTATCTCATTTTTCATAAGATGGAGAGGGAGCTATTTTCCATCTTCTATGGGAAAGGAGCAGTGTTGTTTTTCTGAGGCAGTGATTAGCTGGGGGCTGTTGGAGCCCAGAGACTGGTCAGCCCGCAGCTGTAGGTTCTGTTGGTGGCTGTTTGTCTGCAGCCCTACTTGTTCTCAGAAAACCGCCAACTCTGTAGCTCGGCCACACCAGCAGGGAGGCTTCGAATACCGCTGTATTTAGGTTTTTTTTTGATAACTATGCCTTAAATTGAAATGCTATTTTGACCTGCTAAACTATTACTGAAAAGCAGATAGAGCTGTAGGCTTTAGAACCAGAAGCTATCTGGGGTTAACTTCACATGTACCAGCTTTTAATTCAATTAAGCTAAAGCGCTTTTGGCACGAGGAAGCAATGCCATCCAAGGAACCCCAAACAGATTTGACCTGTTTTACCAGACCAGGGTGGTGTTTATATAATGAAGTGCTTCCGTGGCTAATCCAAGCAGTGTGTGGCCGGAAGCCAGCTGAAACTGCTCCACTACAAAGTGTTGGACATTCAATTGCCCGTTCTTTGGCCTTTTGCTAACAGAAGCTGTTTGTCTCAGGTGAATGGGACAGAATGCTGGTGGGCGGTTTGGATTTTACTTTGCAGTCATACAGTTCTAAAGTGCCATAGTTCTTGACAATTCTTGATTTATTTTCTTCCTAAGTGATTTTAGAGGGCATTTGAGAAAGATTTGACTTGTTTTTAGTTAGTGGGATGAATACTTTGTTTAAAGGAAAATGTATTTTCCCTACCAATGGCAGCATTTTGGTAAAATGGTATTGCTCAGCCAGGCATGATAAATTCCAGCTACTTGAGAGGCGGAGGCAGGAGGATCACACATTCTAGCCCATTCAGGGCAACTTAGCCAGACCTAGTATTAAAATGGGGGGGGGGTCTGGGGGTTTAGCTCAATGGCCTAATGGCCTGCTTGGCAAACGTGAGATCTTGAGTTTGATCCCTGGCACCAAAAAATAAAATAAAATAGGGGGCTAGGAATTTAGCTCAGCAGCATAAGCACCTGCCTTGCAAGTGCACAGTTGTAAGGTTGATCCCCAATACCAAAACAATAAAGTAGGGCTGGGAGTGTCACCCCATGGTCAAGTGCTTGCACCGAGGTGCTAGGTCCTGAGTTCGGTCCCTAATCCTGAATCGCTCACTGCTGTTTTCATAGGTCTCTCTCAGGCCTCAGTCTATTTGTCAAGGAATAACTGGCCATTGACTGAGGGGCGGGAGCCGCGGTGCCGCCCAGTCGCGGAGCAGTGGGCATGTACCCCTGCCGGCCTTGACCCAGCAGCTGAGGTGCTGCCCGCAGCCTTCAGCCCGCACGTGCTAGTGCGGTAGGGAACCCAGGCCCCAGCCTGCGGCTGGCGGGGGGGGGGGGGGGGGGGGGGGGGTCCGTGTGCCGCAGTTGGAAGCCTTGAGCTGATCTTAGTTGCTCTACTTTGGTTATTTCACGCCAAGCTTTTAAAATTACATGGCAAAAAGCTATGGGTTACATTATGCTCTTAGAGTTATTCAAAAATACCTACGTGTGAGAGCTTTTCTCTTGTGTAGGTCTTCAGGCAATTTTGTTTTCAGAGGATGTTTGCTGTCCCCAAATCATCATCTTTCTCTCTTTTTTTTTTTTTTTTTTATTTAGATAGCATCTTGCTGTGCCCAGGCTGGTCTTGAACTCTTTTAAGATTAAAATGATTCTCCTGCCTCAGCCTCCTAGGTACGGGGACTACAGGCATGGCTCCCTACAAAGTGTTGGAAGGGTTTTTGTTTTTTGTTTACTTTTTTTTTTTTTTTTTTTTGGTGCCGGGATCCAACTCACAACCTCACGCTTGCCCTTGCCAGGCAGGCACTTACACCGCTGAGCTAAAGCCCCGGCCCTTTGTGTACTGTTTGAGACAGAGTCTCACGGTGCAGTACAGGCTTGCTTTGAGCTCACAGTGACCCTCCTACCTTGGGATTACAGGCATGTACCACTGCACCCAGCTTTTTCTTTTCTTTTTCCTTTGTCCCCTCCCCAACCAAGTCAGCATGTTTGGCCCAACGGGTGAGAAGTGACCTGTGCAGTGGTGGATTGATCAAATCACTGCACTTGACCAGTTGTGATGGCATATGCCTGTAATTCCAGCACTTAGAGGCTGAGGCAGGAGGATTTCTGTGTGTTCAAGGGCAGCCTAGGTTACATAGTGAGTTCAAATCCAGTTTGAACTATAGAGCAAGGCCTTTTCTCAAACAAACAAACAAACAAAAAAAACCATGGTGGCACACACCTGTAATCACAGCACTTGGGAGGCAGAGGTAGGAAGGTTATGGTGAGTTTGAGGCCAGCCTGAGCTACATAGCAAGACCCTGTCTCAAAAAAACCCCAAAACAAACAACAACCAAAAAAAGCCAGACCAAACATGAAACCCCTGGTAGTAAACATCTGCAGAATGGCCCCGGACACTCGCTCCTGCCATGGCTCCTCGGCCTCAGTGTTTGAATAAAGCTCGTGGCAGTGAAGAGAGGAGCGTGTGCAGGACCTCATTATCTGCTTGACAGAAGCACTGGGGCAGTAGCAATTGGGGTTCGTGAGCTCATGGGTGCTGGGATGCCAGCACGTCTCCCCCACCAGGTCAGAAAGGTGCTGTCCAGCACACCTGCCCCAGGTGCTGGGGCCACCTCCTGCTCCCTGCGTGTGAGCAAAGGGTGCGCTCAGCATGACCAATGCAGGACAGATCCCTGCCACGGAGGGCCAGGAGCTTTCACGTGGCACCCGCAGGCTCCAGGGCGCTCCCCAGCTGTGTGCCAGCGGCTCTTCCCATGGGTGCAGCTGTTCTGTGCCAGGTCTGTCGCAGTCCTGTTTCTGCTGGTGGGCAAAGTGCAGAAGGGTCACTGAGTGTCCACGTGGAACTTACACTTTTGACAGGGAAAGTGTTTTGTGACAGTGCCTTGGCTGAGGCCTGACCCTTTGAACTGAATAGGCAGGCACCGTGCGAGAGAGTGATGCCCAGGCACAATCCCTCCCTGGGCAGGAATCACAGCTGTCAGGCATTCCCTTGCGGAGTTCTTTGCACTGAGTCAGTTGGCTGTCTGCCAGTATTGGTTTCCAGCATCCATAGATTGAAATCTAAGTTGTTTTCTCTTGTGTTGTGAGATGTTGCTGGTCTCTCCTGTGACCCTAAATACTGCATATCTTACAACTCGAAGACTAGGTGTGCACATCTCTTACGGTTCCCCTTGGCCAGGGCTAAGCTTGCCACCACAAGAGACATTTGGTGTCATCTAGAGATAGCTCCGGTACCCCTGTGGGCCGAGCAGGAGACAGGGCCGGCGCTCAGCATCTTACCCTTGGTACCTGTCTCAGTGGAGACTAGTGTGTTAGCTTGAAACCAAATTTCACTTTCCCGGATGGGTTTCGGTGTGAGTCCCTAATGCTTGTGTTGTGACACTTCATAGTCATCACATTGCCCCTGATTTCCCTTCCTTCCTGACTAGATGGTATATCAGAAGACTTCCTGAAGTCATTAGGCATATTTTACTGTTTGCACAGAAATTCAGACAAGGAATGGTAGGTTAAACTGTATTACTTAAGACCTTTGCAGTTTCTTTTTTTCTTTTTTTTGCAGGGGTGGGTCTTACTATGACAGGGTCTTACTATGCAGTTCAAGCTGGCCTTGAACTCAATGTATAGCCCAGACTGGCCTCAAACTCATGGCAGTCCTCCTGCCTCAGCCTTCTGAATGGTGGGATTATAGGCCTGTGTCGCCATACCCAGCTGTCACATTTTTTTTAATGTATGATGAGTTTAAATTTTTAAAAATTCATGACAGTGTAAGACACAGTGCTGTGAATCCCCTCTACTTGGAGCACACTCATCCCGTCGTGCTTGCTGCTTTCTGTAGCAGCTCTAGAGTCCTCTTGCCCAAGTGCCCTTACTGAGGTGTGGTTAAAACACAGTGACTCCTGCTGCCAGCCGCCTCCAACAGAGGCAGCCCAGGGCAACAGGACGCTGTGTCCCCATCCACTGCATCTGCTGAATCTGGCACCGTGTGACTCCTGGCTCTTCCTGAAGTCAAAATGACCACGAAAGGAAAACATTTTAGGTTAACCAAGGCAGCTGGGGCAGTGCCACTGGAGACACAGGAAAGAGCCTATCGGATAATTGTGCTTGAAGCTAAGGGGAATGTTTTGAGGGGGATTTGTGGCAATATGTGTGACCATGATTTTTTAAAAAATTTAAACATTCATATAGTTTGGCTCACACCTCGTATTTCCGTGAAAACTTTAAAAAAAACTTTTAAAAACTTTAAAAACATTTTATATATATTATATATATATATATATATATATAATATATATATATATATTTTTTTTTCAGGTGGTCCTACTCTAGTTCAGCCCAGGCTGGTCCCAAAGTGATCAATCCTGCCTTGGCCTCCTCAGTGCTGGGGTTATAAGCATACACCACTGTGCCTGGGGAATTTCTGTCTTTCTAAATATCCACTTTTGAACAGAGCAATTAGAGACATTAAAGTGACAGAGGATGTGCCTATTAGGACAGGCACCCAAGAAAGCAGTTTATATCTCTTTAATGACAATAAAAACCATGATCGTGTCCCCACACTCTTTCCTTGCTAAATGTGTAGCAGTTGTGGATGAGGGACACAGCGTCCCTCAGCCTGGGCAGTGGTGAGAGGGAGGCAGCAGTGTAAGCATCTGGGGAGCCACCTGGGAGAGTCCCTGGGATCCCGGCTGGAAAGAGCATGTCCAGCACCTGGCTGGTGTGGGCACCGAGGTTCCAGGTGTAGGGTGAAGAGGTCATAGAAGCCCAGCAGTGAGAGGCGTGGCCAGCCCAGGTGCTGGGGGTCCGAGTCCAGGATCGCTGTTGTTCTCCACTTGGGCAGCGCCCAGGGGGCCAGGGGAACAGGCCCTGCTGCAAACTGCAGTCACAACGTGTGGTGAGAGTGGGCAGCTTAGTGATGGCTGCAGATGTGTCCCCGCGAGTGGAAGGTGAACTGACCACAGCCCATGGGAGCAGAGGCCCCCGGGTGCTCAGTGGCTCAGCCGACTAGAAGTCACTGAGAAGGGTTAACTGCGTTTCTTTCTCTTGGCCCTGAGCAGCTGGCCCACCCATGCGGGTGGCTGCATCTGCTTGTTAGAGAGACACCCACAGGGCAGGTGGTCCACATCTGTAATCTTAGCACTCTGGGAAGCTGAGGCAGGAGGATCACAAGTTCTAGCCCAGCCTGAGCAACTGAGCAACCTAGTGAGATGAGACCCTGTCTCAGAAAGTAAAAGCATGGCAAGCTGACTCTGGGTTCCCTCAGTATGTCAGGGAAACACTTGGTGAACGTTTCGCTGGGTGTGAGTTAAAGTTGGAGAAGTCAAAGACAAAGCTGTTTTCCTTTAGAGAGCCAAGTCCGCTTTGGCCTTCAGTGGCACTTGAGAAGCATTGGACCTTCTCGGCGGCTGGGATATTTGGGAGGAATGTTTTGTTCTCATTTCTGTGTTGCTGAGGATTGAACCTAGGACCTCGTACATGTCAGGCAAGCATTCGGCCACTGAGCCACACCCAGCCCCTCTCAGGCTGGCTGTGTTTTGATCCAGTCCAGCCAAGTGTGCCAGGCCTGCTGCTCAGCCTTCCATCCAGCAAGTGTCACTAGGTGTTGTGCTGCCGCCTGTGATCCCAGAGACTGAGGCAGGAGGGCTGCCGTGAGTGCTACACGGAGAGTGCCTACCGTTAGAGAAACTCGCTTATTTTCAGAGAGCCCTTAATTCTAGAGAGAATATAAGCTTTATTATTTACTCATGGATTGAGCCCTGCAGAATACATCAGCACAGGTTGGTACGAACTGTTTTAAGTATTAAGGTAAAAAATGTAACTGCAATAAGCTTTTCAAGCACTTAAAATGCAGCTATTTGGAGACAGCTCAGAACAGTGAGACAACTGTAAAATGCCACTTGGAGGCCCGTGTAAATGCGCGCTGCGTTTCAGCTGCTCCCTCTGGGTTGCTAGGACCCCGGAGAGCTAGAGCTACAAGGCGTCCACCCGGCTTCACTGCAGTGGGGGCGCTTGGGGTGCTCAGTTCCCCAGGCGGGGCTTGGCAGGGCTCAGGTAGAGCTTCTGGGACCGCGAGGTCTCTTCTTGTCTGGTGCTGTCTCTTCAGCAGCTGGTGCCCGAGTGTCATTTGCAGACTCCCTTTTCCTATAGAACCAGTGGAACCTTCAGGTGAAACCGTGGGATCCTGGGACGCTGCCCTCAGCATGCAGGCTCGGGGTGCCTCCCTCTGTCGCATGTGCCTTGCTGTTGGCTGCTGTAGCCCTGAGTGACCCCAAGTTCTTTTCCAGTTGTGCAGGGGACATTCTCGCTGCACAGTGCACGCCCCACAGAGGCAATGGAAGACGCCCTCCCGCTGGTGAGGGCCATCGTGCCCACCCTGACCAGCGAGAAGCACAAGGGGCAGGCCGGCCGCATTGGCATCGTGGGAGGCTGTCGCGAGTGAGTGCCCTCCAGCTCCCGTGTCTGTGTGTGTGTCTCTGTCCAGTGTGAGCCCAGCAGTCATTCCCACATGTGGTCCCTGGTCACTTGCGGCTGCGCGAGGACTGCAGCTGCTGCTGGGGCCCTTCTTTTCCGCCCTGGGCTGACGTCACCTCCTCCGCCCTAAGGAAGCCTGTGCCATCTGCACCTCGTCACACAGTGCCCAGGCCAGTGTGGCCCTGGAGACCAGGCCTCGGTGCCACCTGCACCTCTTCCGCTCCAACATCGCCCGGTGTGCACATGGTCGCTTGCCACCTCCCATGTCCCCACTGATAGTCACATCCTAGCAGGGTGCTCCAGGGTCTTTCCTGGCCATGTGTCATTGGCTGGGCCAGCACCGGTCCCGGGAACTATGACTCTGCTGTCTTCCCTTCAGGTACACAGGGGCTCCGTACTTCGCAGCAATCTCGGCTCTCAAAGTGGTAAGTTTCCCGACAGCTTCTTCGACGGGGTTTCTCTGGGGAGAAGTTGGATTATTTAAATGGGAGTAAAGCAAATGATTAGGGCTGTGGTCCCAGCTCAGCGGAAAAACAACACAACAAAAGAGTGTCCTATAATCCCAGCACTTGGGAGGCCAAGGCGGGAGGATCACTTTTGAGGCTAGTCAGGGCTACATAGCACATCCCTGTGACCCTAAAGCAAGTGTTTTCTGGTGGAAACCTAAATGACACCTAGTGCAGTCACAGGTAACAGAAACACCTTTGCATAATCTATCCTGACTTTTTGTGCAGTCACAAAATAACCCAAAACCTGTTAACCTGCTGTATCAGACTGGTTTATTCTTGCTGAGTTCACAGCGCGTCTGGGACACACTTCAGTTCTGGCATCAGCCATCAGCACCTTCAAAACTGCAGTTTCACTGGGCGTGCTGTGCACACCTGTATCAGCACTCAGGAGGCTGAGGCAGGAGGATCAGTGCCAGTTTGAGGGCAGCCTGGGCTACACAGTGTGACCCTGTCTCAAAAAAAAAAAAAAAAAAAGAACTGTGGTTTTCTTCATTTGGCTTTGCCCCCAAAGCCTGGCCAAGGGCTGGGTCCCAAGTCTATGCTTCCTGGGGACCCTGGGCTGTGGCTCTGATGGACAGACAGACAGACATACCACACTGCGTGTGCACACACAACACAGAGCCTGGTGAGTACCAGGTGTGTGCTTTGCAATGGCACTTTTTAGTTTGAGGCAGAGGCTCATTAAATTCCTCAGGCTGGTCTCCAACTTGAGATCCTCCTTCCTCAGCCTCAGAGTAACTGGGGTCACAGGCAAGCATTTCTAGGTGTTTCCTTTCCCTCCCTCAACCTCCCCACCTTCCCTTCTGTCTTTCTGGGGAGGGAGCCAGGGCCTCCGCCCACCGTGGTTCGGTTGCGTGGTGGGGTCTCTTCCCAGGTGGGCCCGGAGCTGGGTGCTGGGCTGGCTAGTGCCCCCTGAGCTGCAGCGGGTGGCACGGCGCCTGTGGGCTCTGCTCCCCATCAGCCTCCGCCTGACTCCTCAGGGCGCGGATTTGTCGCATGTGTTCTGCGCCAGTGATGCAGCGCCAGTGATCAAGTCCTACAGCCCGGAACTGATCGTCCACCCAGTCCTGTGAGTCTCTGCTGTACTGTGGTTGTCGTGAGCAGAGGGCCCCAGCCGGCCTGGGGTCCAGGGGACAGGCGGCCCCTTGGTGAGGGGGATGGGCCCAGGTCCACACTGGCGAGGGCCTGGGCAGGTGGACAACCTGGGGTGATGGCTGCCCCCCCGGGCTGCCCAGCAAGCTCCCATGTGCTCAGGGTGGCCTGGGAACCGGGTTGGCACCCTGGGAAGCTGCTCCTCACCGGGTGCGGGGCTGGGAGTCCCCGCCAAGCCCATGTCACTGTCGCCACGTGAAGCGCTGTGAGATGAAAGCAGGCGAGAGTCCTGAGAAAGCCCCTCTCCTCACAGTGACAGTTCCCACGGGGAGCGGGAGGTGGAGGCCTGGCTGCCCCGGCTGCACGCTCTGGTGGTGGGGCCTGGCCTGGGCCGAGACCACTACATGCTGGAGAATGTGGAGGTGAGGCCCGTCCAGTCCCCTCTGCTTCCCAGGGTCCCCTTGCTGGTGGTGACAGTGGGGCACTGAGAATTGTCAGGGTCAACGGGAGGCCAGCAGTGTGCCAAGCCCTGGTGGTCACTCGGCCTCCAGAGCTATGGCTGTGTCCTGTAGAATAGGGTGACCCCAGGGGCTGTGGGAGCCACCAATCGCAGTGGGTGGTGGCGTTTGGCACTGCACAGTCACTGGTGGGTGGGGGACCCGGGTCGGGTGGGGCATTGCTGAGTGCATCGTGTCATCCTTCTCTGCTGTGGGTTACATGCAGGGGACCCACAAGGGCTGGTGCGGGTCCAGCTCGGGTTGTGGTCCCTGCCCCATGTAGAGAACCCTGGGCCTCAGGCTGGGCTGCTGCTGTCCCACCATGACTGTTTCCTGTCCCTGCCCTGCTCTCACACTCAGCAACACCAGCTTACACCTGGTGCTCACCACCTAGCTCGTGCCCTGGCCCATCCTGAGCGCGGGGTCCCAGCCCAGCCTCCTGCCATGGGAACTCCTGCCGCTCAGCCCCTGGGCTGCCGAGGCCCTCTGCTCAAGGTCACTGTCTGCCCTGACCTCGGGACGAGGTCCTGCCCCAGGCCCTCACTCGTGACCCTGCAGTGCAGCTGAGGCTCATAGGACCCTGGACGACCAGCTGTGGGCTCTAGGACTTGGTGGCACCGCCCCCTGGCACAGAACGCACGTCTGCATTCACTTAGTTTTCCCTTCTCCACCCCTGCTGGGTCCTGAGACTCCCAGTCCCTCGCCCCGTTCAGGCTTCTCCTGGCCTCTGCCTGTGTCCTGTGCACTGTGGCCCAGATGATCCCCAGCTTGTTGTTTCATGTCTTTCGGAGATCACCGTCCTCTGTGACTATGGCTCCGCGTCCTGCGTCTCTTTGCGTGCTTCCCTGTCACGCCTGGCAGGAAGGTGAATGCGGCTCCTCCGTGTCTGTCAGGGCTGCTTTCTGGCCTGTGAGCTGGCGGAGCGCCGTCTCGTCTTGGATCAGGCTGCTGTAACAGGGCACCTCAGACAGCAAACACTGCTTTCTCCTGCTCGGCGGCTGGAAGGTCAGAGCTCAGGTCCTCGGCGATGGCTCTCTGAGGGTTGTGGCCTTGCAGCAGCAGGAAAAGCACTTGGGGTGGTACTGGGGAGCCAAGGCTGGGTTTTTGCTCTGAGCTGCATCCTAAGCATGTTTTGTATTTTTTAAACTTTAAGATGGGATTTCACTAAGTTGCTGACTTTCCCAGGCTGGGCTTGACCTTGCAATCCTCCTGTCTCAGCTTCCTAGGGAGCTGGGAACATAGGCGAGCACTGGTGTAGTCTTCTCTTCATGTGGGCGCCAACAGCGCGGAAGGCCACCCTCATGATTTAATCTAACTGCAGCACCTCTTGGCCACCCCAGGCTCATTCCCCTGAGCCCCAAACAAGCAAGCACGACACAGTCGCACACCACTCTTTCCTGGGAGGGTTTTTGTCACCCTCATTTCGTTGTCCTCCAGTTTCTGTGGAGTTCTGAGGTCTGCCACAGCAGGTGCTCGGTGGGACTGGAAGGGTGCTGCTTCAGATCCACATTCCAAGCCAGCACGGCTGTGATCCCAGTACTTAGGAGGCTGAGGCAGGAGGAGTCCAGCACGCCTATGATCCCAGTACTTAGGAGGCTGAGGCAGGAGGAGTACTGTGAGTTCAAAGCCAGCCTGAGGCCCTGTCTCAAAAAAAAAAAAAATGCTACCACCTGTATTCATTTAAAGGACAAAACTGACCCCAAAAACCTGCAATGCAAATAGGCACCATCTAGGATCAGGAGGAGGAGCAGAGGTGTCTGCACCCTGCAGGTGGTAGTAGAGCTTCTGGGCACCTGCTGCTGCCACCCTGGGAGAAAACACAGCGCTGGGCATGGCTGAGTCCAGGTCTCGTCTGCACGGAGCATGTGCAGTGGTGCTGCGACCGCATGGCAGGCATGGGGTGAGGGGCAGGAACATTCATTGAGTGACCCACTGAGGCCATCCCGGGGACTGGCCACATCCCACTCCAGAAGCAGGCAGCATGCTGAGTGCCCAAGTGTCATCTCACGGTCCCCAGGGCTCGGTCCTCAGCAAGAGGCAGGGAGCAGGACACGGTCACTGGCTGGCGAGAAAGCGGCGTGGGGAGTCGAGTGTCAAGAGGCCCTGGGTTCCTGCCCCAGCAGCACAGGACACAGTCAGGTATTGGCAGCAGGTGGTTCTGACAGCTCCCCATTTCGGGATCAGAGCTCTCGTCCTGGCTGTGGCTGGCGCCAAGGGGAGAAGTGAACCCCTAGAATCCTTGTGGCCGTGCCTGCGGCTGCAGGTTTTGAGAACTTCTCTGAATTGGAAATTCCGGAATCAAGAGGCACTGGAGGGCGGTAACGGAGATGGCCACGCACAATCTTCGACCCCGGGAGATGCCAGCCCCCTCAACGGTGCCGGTGCACCCCCTGCCAGAGGAGTTGCATGGGACAGGGCCGAAGACAGCAGGTGACAGCAAGGCCTCAGTGAGCATCCAGGGATGTGGTCTGCAAGGTGTGCGCGTGTGCATGTGTGTGCGCGTACCCCTGTAAACTGTACCACCTCCCCCACTTCAGAAGTGTCTGAGGGGTTCAGAGGTCTGTGACACCCCTGCGAGCCCTATGGCCTGTGCCAGAAGAGTTCTGAAGGCCTCCCGCAGCAGAAAGCACTGCCCAGGGCTCTGCACTCAGCCCCTGAGCTTGCCCCCATCACTTAGGCCCAGGGTGGCCCTCGTGGGCACCTTGTCAGCGATCTTGGATGGTGCTGACCCTGCCCCGTCTCTCAGGACAGCCCAAAGCCTGGGAAGGTGAGACTCCGTCCTGAGCTGGCCAAGGTGTTCTAGGGAGCAGTTGGGTGGACGGGGGGTTGCTTGCCGTACAGTGCAGCCTGCAAAGCACTATCCCCGCTGCTCCTGTCTCCCCGCTCCAGTAGCACTCAGCCTCCCGCCTCCAGCTCTGCGTGTGACATCCCACAGGAGTGGCACCTGCAGCAGGGCTGCCTATGACTGGCCAGCCGCTGGGCGCGTGTCCCAGCTCACAGATCAGAGAGGTTGAAGATTGCCTGACCTATAACCTGCGGCAGCCTGGGCCTGGCCTCACAGGGCCCATTCTTGTGCTATGGCCTCCCCTGTGGAAGAGGCGCTAGGGTGTCAGCAGGGTTGTATGGAGCCTCAGGTCTGCATGGATGGACCCTGTGTTACCTGAGGCCGCCCGTGCACGGCTGCTTTCTGAATCTCGCAGGCCCCGGCCCTATGCCCTTGGTTTGCGGTCCGAGTCCTCCCTGGGCCTCCCCAGTAGGCCAGGCACTCACTCCAGACCCTGCTTGCTTGTGATGACGCCATCCTGACTTGGGATGGGGTTCGGGCTGCTCTCAGCCCCTCTCCTGCCGGTGTGGTCTTGAACGTGTGTGTGGAGGGTGAGCAAGTGTCTTCCTGGTGGCTCAGCTGCAGAATCAGTCCACGGCAGGAGCTCGGCCCTGGAGCTGCACACACACGCAGGGCTGCTGTCACCCTGCTGTCCACTCTGGGCTGCTATTTGAAAACAGCTGAAGAGAAGGCGATAGTCAAATTACCGAGTTCTGCAAGATGAGGTGGGAAACGGGCCTGGAGCCAGTGTCAGCGGAAGCCTCGGTTCACCAGGAGATGGGCACAGGCCCAGCAGTGTCCTGCATTCAGGAATGACTGGGCCTCCTGCCCGTAGCTGTGCACACCGTGACCTCAGCCCTGTCCTGAGTCGTAGGCACCGTCCCCAGCTGGAACCTCCCTTGCGGCAGGGCCAGGGCCTCGGCTCTCCATGGCTCACTCGCTGAGCATGTTACCGCAGCGACGTGAATTCTTCTTGTGGCTCTTGTGTCTCCTGTTACTGATTTTCCAGCACAGATCACTGTACATGCAGCTGCCGTGTGTCACTGTCATGACATACTGATTCATAATGAGAAACGGCCTGCGTTGTCACGTGTGTGTCTTTTTCTAATAAGCCTTTCAGACTTAAAAGATTAAAGTTTTGTCAAGGGAAAACAGCTCGCTGTTACCCCCATCACTGCATCAAAGCATCAGTAAAGTTGAATAAGAATTTGTGGCAGTGATGGGGGCTTGTGTGAGCCCTGTGGGTCATGTGTGCTGGGACCTGGCGAGTGCCGGGTGGCCCGGTAGTGGCCGGCCAGGCTGCTATCCCTGGGGATTGATCTTCCTCAGCCAGTTTTGCCGCTTCCCATGGTGCTCCTGTCTCTGCTGACAGCCCCATGTCCTCGTGTCTTACCAGGGACTACATGGCTCATGGCCCAATGTCCTTCTCTGCAGGGCATTCTGGAAGCTGCAAAGACCAGGGACATCCCTGTGGTCATTGACGCGGTGAGTGTGGCCTCTCCTCCCCATGCCCAGCCAGTGCAGCCCCACCTGACCCTTCAGGTGACGGTGACCTGGTCCTGCGCAGGACGGACTGTGGCTGGTAACTGAGCGGCCGGCGCTTGTCCTCGGGTACCAGAAGGCTGTCCTCACCCCCAACCACATGGAGTTCAGCCGGCTGCACCAGGCCGTGGTGAGTGTGCCGTGTCCTCTTGGGTCACATGCTTGCTCTCTCGCAGTGGCCTCAGGCCGGGTGGTCAGCATGTGGTGGCTGGTGGCCCACAGGCTCATGAGTAGCTGTCCCCTTTGCCCTGAACATGGTAAGGACGGAGTGGGAGAGCGTGTAAAGCCAGGTGTCCTTAGGCAGGCAGTGTCCCCAAGGGCAATCATTACCCGACTCACCCATTCCCTCAGGTCCGATCAGCTGAGGACAGGCGATGTACAGGCCTCTTCCACGGCCTGGTCTTGGACAGGTGCCCAGCAGTCCCTGGGGCATTAGGAGGGCACAGGCTTCCCCCATGCCCGGGCTGTCCAGGAACTCAGGACACTTGCTGACTTCTGTGTCATCATAGCTCAACGGCCCTGTGGACAGCACTGACACCCGTGGATCTGTCCTGAGGCTCAGCCGGGCCCTAGGTAACGTGACGGTGGTCTTGAAAGGGAAACATGACCTCATCTCTGACGGCCAGCAGGGTGAGTGGGCAACAGCGTGGCCCTGAGCTTGGGGTAATAGCCAGAGCTGGGGCTGCCACAGGAGACAATGCTGGGTCCAAGAGTATAGACGGGCTGCAGCCGTGGCCAGCGTCCCCAGCCCGCCCTCCCTTTCCCAGCCCTGCCACCTGAGTAGTTTCACAGTGACCAGGACATGAGGGACCCTCTCAGCCGACAGCCATGGGACATGGGTAGGTGGCAGATGGAGATGACCAGGGCCTCACCCTGGCTGCCGCTGGTCCTCTGGGATGGGCAGGGGTCAGGGCCAAACTGTCCCCCCAAGCCACACTCTGAGTTCCAGGGGTAAAGACCCTCCTGCACCCTGCTGGCCTCAGGAGTCTCCTGCAAGGAGCTGGCAGGGGCTTGGAGATGAGGGCTCGCATGTGCATGTGTGTGTTGTACATGCCCACAGGAGTGTGCTGAGGGCTCCAGTACCCCAGAGAGACAGGTCCTCGTCACGGGCTGCCCTGCTCGCCGTCAGGTGTCCACAGGATGGGGGCCCCCTGGTGGGGCCAGGGCTGTGGGGACTGCCCAGGGCTCTCGGAGACGGCCCAGCCGGGGCCCGGCAGCCCTGGGGGGCTCTGCACCAACCCCTCCATGTGCTCCACAGTGCTCGAGTGCAACCTTGAAGGCAGCGGCCGCAGGTGCGGGGGACAAGGGGACCTGCTGGCAGGCGCCCTGGGTGTCATGGCACACTGGGCCTTCCTCGCTGGAGCAGAGAAGACGAATGGGTATGGCTGCAGCTCTCAGTAGCCCAGGCACTAAGTCCTTCCATACGCGGTCAGGGTGTGGGAAGTGTCCAGGGCAGGGGTTGCCCACCTGTGACCCAGCAGTGGGGAGGCTGAGGCATGAGGATCACATGAGTCTGAGGGCCACCCAGGCTACACAACAAGATCTTGCCTAACTCGAACAAAAACAGGCAGCAAAAAACCCAGGTCAGCTGTGTGGGGCCTTCGGGTAGCCCCAGGTACCCGCTGTCCAGCGCTGCCTTCGGTCTCATTCCAGCTCTCACCCGCTGCTGCTGGCTGCCCTGGGCGCGTGCTCACTCACGCGGCAGTGCAACCGCCAGGCCTTCCAGAAGCACGGCCGCTCCACCACCACCAGCGACATGATCGCCGAGGTCGGGACCGCCTTCCGCGAGCTTTTCGAGGCCTGAGCCGGCGGTCCAGCCATTGGTTTGTGACTGAGGTCCCCAGGGAGAGGTGGACCTTGCGTCCCAGGAGGCCTGTGGGGGGCAAGGCGGGGGCACAGACCGCAGGGAGAGGCCCTGTCCTGTCCATGTGTTGCAGCAGCCTGTCACGACTCAGGTCCAGGCCTGGTCAGTGCCACCTCACAGGAGGCCAGCAGAAAGGCTGTTGCCCTCCCCCATCCGCCAGCAGCTGCCACTTCAGTCCCTGGGCTCCCGTGCGGGGGACAGCGCTGGCGGAGGGGCCCTGGCAGCCAGGCACTGCTCCGATCCTCCCGCAGCTGCGAAGCTCACTGCCAGCGTGAAGAAGCCTCCGGGCCTGGGAGCTGCAGCCCGTCCCGCCGTGTCATGCTCGCTCAGCACCATGTGCCCCATGTGAGAGGCTCCCGGGCCGTCCGATGCAGTGACCCATTTCACCACTGTGAGCTGGTTTAAAGGGCAGCCTGGAGAGCCACTTCCTCCCCAGGAAATGAAGTCAGCAGTCCCAGGAGGTGGTTGTGTGTCTCCTTTCCTGAGTCACTGCTGTCCTCCCACTCAGCCAGGGCCATGGCGGTGTAGCTCACGGCATTCCTTCAGATGTAGTTATGCATGCAGGGCGTTCTGGGCCCGGGACGAGGGTGGGGAGCAGCGCTGGTCTCCCTGGGCCTCCTGTTCCTCGGCAGGTAGCGTCCTGAGCCTGCACCCGGACCTGTGGCCAGGTTAGCAGTGTCACCAGGACAGAGGTCAGGTCCCAGGAAGCCGGCCATGCTGCCCTGCCCCTCTGCTATACCTGGCCGTGTGCTGCTGGCACAGGTCAGGACGTTGGCAGGCCTGACGGAAAGGTGCGTCCCCTCCACCATGGTTGCCAGGACCTGGGCCCTGATCCCTGCAGCTTCAGGGAGCCTCAGTCTGCTTGGTCCCTAGAGGCTCAGGTTGTGATGCTGGCTCCAGGGCAACGCAGCAGCTGTGGCTATGGACTGACCAGCAATAAGCACATGGGGCTGTGGGGACCATTGGCAGGGACCCCAGGGGGTCATGGGCCAGGTCTGGCCTAGAACCTGGGACTGAGATGGTCACAGTCCCCTGCTCATGCATCAGAGATGCCAGGCCAGGTGCAAGGTCACCATGTGGCTGCCACCCGGTGCCACCTGCAACTGTCATATACAGCACCCCATCCTCAACCACAGAACCAGCTTCAGATGCACCCGCCATGCGGGTTGCTCACTGCTTGTGACGG
This sequence comes from Hydrochoerus hydrochaeris, assembly GCA_004027455.1. Lineage (NCBI taxonomy): Eukaryota > Metazoa > Chordata > Mammalia > Rodentia > Hydrochaeridae > Hydrochoerus > Hydrochoerus hydrochaeris. The sequence continues at coordinate 60,371 of PVLA01007544.1, read as the reverse complement.
GAACATGTGGCCACTGCAGCCCCACCGCAGCGTGGGCGAGACAAGGCTGACGGGGTCCCTTTGTCACCTTCAGCACAGTGTGGCCCTAGGACACAGGGCCTACGGCTCTCATGTCCCCAGGATGTGGCTGACTCAAGACCTCCCAGCAGCCAGCAGGGTTCTACTGAACGTGCTGTACACCGCTTGAGTCGGGCAGAGTGACAGCAAACACCTTGGGACAGGACGGGCTGGCTTTATTCACGTGGGCCAAAGAGCCTCTACTGGAAACTTGAATACCAAGTTCCCGTGGGGAACACAGAGCCGCAGTGTCACATCCAGCTGGCGGGTCTCAGCCTCCCGGCTTCTGCTGTGTCATCCGTGGGTCCAGCAGTTCCCAGGTGGAGGCTGTGCCACTTCTGTCCTGAAGAAACAGAGGGAGGGTTGTGTCACCTTGTGGGTACAGAGGGTGTGGCCAGGAGCAGGAGGCAGCAGGCAGACCCAGGCGGCCGACAGCCTCTCCTCACCTTGCGCCTGCCACAGTGGCAGCTCTCGACACATCAGGCAGGTGACACCTGAGGCAGGAGCCTGTGTTACCATGCCCTGGTGTCCCTGCCTGGGTGGCAGCACTCACCTTGATGCTGATACCATGGGCAGCAAGGTCCTGGCGAAGTGCATCGCACGCATCCAGCAAGGGCTGCCTGTCCTGCAGCTGCTGTTGCCGGGTGTCCCCGCTGGCCGCCTGTGTGTCCAGTGCAAACTGCCGCACCTTCAGCCGGAAGCGCACCAGCTCGTCTACCACGCTGCGCAGGGCAGCTGCACTGCTATCTCCTAGAACACACTGCGCCGGGTTCCGGGCTGTGACCCCCAGCCTGTCTTTCCCTGCTCTCAGATCTGGTGCTTTCAGGGCCCCGGCAGGGATGCCCAGGCTTTGGACCCCAGCTAATGCTCTCTGCACCCCCTGTGGTGTAGGCCTGCTGAGGCCTGGGAGCCCTGCTCCGTGGAGCCAGAACTGCGGTGCGAGGTCACCTGGGAGCAGCCAAGCAAAACCTGGCCCCCAAGAGGACCCGGCTTTGGCAGAATTGTGGCCTCCGCCCTGCCGGCTCAGGGTAGTGTGCTGTCCAGCATCTCCTGTGAGTGACTCAGTGATAGCACGCGGCATTCGCTACTTAGGGATCCAGCTTCTTCACCTCCTGCAATCTCACTGCTGTTACCACAAGCACAGAGTTCTGTTGCTGATCTGAGGCTGGGAGGGAATGCACTGCTGCTGCTGACCAGGACTGGGCCCAGGCCAGGTCAGGCCCAGCCCAGCACGGCCCCTCTACTGCACTCAGCCGCAGCCTGGAAGCCACAGTGTACGCAGCACCCAGATGGCACCAGGCATCTCAGGCTGGGGGTACAGCCAGCACCTCTAAGCTGCCTGCAAGGAGCCCTGTCTGCTGGGTGGGTGCAGAGGCCAGGTGTGGGGTGGCCCTGGGACGGCATTGATGGGCTGGGCCATGGCAGGGAGGGCAGCCCTGTGTGGCAGTGGCCAGAGGCTCCTGGCTGTGGCACTGCATCAGCAGAGCCCCTGCAGTTAGCAGCTCTGCCCAGGCTGACCGAAGCCTTGGAGGGGCTCAGGGTGGACGGTGAGGCTCCCAGCCAGGAGCTGCCCATCGCGGCCCAGGACTCCCAGGTTTGCCTCAGAGAGGCTGTGCATTATCTTTGTGTGGCCAGTCAGCCTGGGCTGTCAGTGGCAGAGGCAGGCAAGGAAAAGAGGAAAGAAGCAGGGACCCCACATGGGGTGACAGCCCAGGGCTAGGCCCCAGCAGCCTGGGGGGCAGGCAGAGGGCAGGGACGGGACTCCTAAGGGGCTGGGGCTAAGCCCTGGGTTTCAGCAAGGCAGGTGAGTGGAGTGATGGGCTTCTACATAAACACGCACCCTTTGTGTGTGTGCACACAGCAGGGCCCTGCAGCCTAGCTCTGCACTGTGAGGCCCACGCTGCCAGCTCGCGGTGCACAGCCCTCCCCTGGGACAGGGCCGCAGCCTGGGCCGGGTCCGTGATGGAAGGGGCACAGAGCCAGCCCCATCCAAGGGCTCCGGCCCGGCTGCTAGAGACAGCAGCTTCTGGCCCGCACAGGGCAGGACAGTAGCACCGCAGGCTCACCAGGTGTGTGACACTGCAGCACACAAGGGCCTCATGAGAACCGTGACAGCATGGCCACACTCGGGATGCCTCACAGAACTGGTGCCAGGGGCTCGAGTGCTTTCATTTTCTGGGACAGTGACAACGTCAGCTGCTCTGGGAAGGTACAGGGTGCTGTGTCCCTTGGACAGGCACGCAGAAGAGAATAGCTAAGTGGCCATCTGCAGTGGGCCCCAGAAAATGACATAAAGAGGACTGACCTGCCGGCTGGCCAGAGAAATCCCCACAGTCTCGAAGAACTGCTCCACATAGGCAATAATGGCACCCAGCACGGCAGGGCTCCGGGGACCCCCAGGGCCCTGTAAGAAACCAGGGGTTAGGCCAGGCATGGTGGCACATACCTGTAATCCCAGCACTTAGGAGGCTGAGGCAGGAGGATCATCACAAGTAAGCCAGCCTAAGCTACATAGCTCGGGTCTGGCTGAACTGCATAGCAGCACCCTGCCTCAAAAAAAAGGTGCTGTGCATCAGGGCACAGGTGCCAGCGGTCCCTTCAGGGTCACACAGCTGCTGTACACCAAGGACAGGTGCTTGCCTCGGTGGTGGTACAGTGAGGGTGTCCCGGGCAGCCCTGCCTTGGCTTCCCCATCTCGTGCGGGGTGAGGGCACCACCTCATCACCAGGCTCCTGTGGCCTTGGCGGTGAGGCCGCAGTGGCAGACAGCAAGAGCACAGGGCCTGCGGGACAGGGGGAGCCCTGGAGGCGGGGCCCTCTGCCCCTGCACCCCCCACACCCACTCCCCCCGTGAGGACCCACTGGCCCTTCAGACCTTGAGCTGCAGGCCTTGCAGAAAAGGCTGTGGACCAGGGAGGCCTCAGGGTGCCACGGCTGCAGGCTGGGCCCACGTGGCCCTGCTGGTCAGCTCAGCCTGGCACCACCCACATCCACATGGGCCCTCAAACACAGTGACCCAGTGGGCCATGCCCTGTGGTCCCTGGACTGCAGACCAGGCCTTTGTGCTGTCAGACACTTAGACCTTGCCAGCTCTGCAGGACACAGCCCCAGACACTTGTCTCTGATGCCACCTCCTGGCCCCACCTGAGCAGCACAGCTGGGACCTGTGCTCTGCACCTCCGAACCCAGCAGGCCCCATGGAGCCCTCCAGGTGGTACCACACTGAGGCAGGGAAGGCCTGGACAGGCTTTGTGTTGCTGAGGCCCAAGAGGTAGGGAGACGGGCTCAGTGGTTTCCACAGCCCTTAGCCTCTCTGGTCCTGTGTGGTCACAAGGCTTCCAGATGTGGGTCCCCAAGGGCCAAGACAAGCTCTGGCCACCTAGTGTGTGGCAGGGAGACCCTCTAACAGTGTGCAGGATCAGGAGCTGCTGTTCAGGTCCATGGCCTCCTGGTGCCCAGGGGCTCTGGGCCCACCCTGGGTGCTCAGTGACACGGCTGTGGACACCAGCACTGGACTCTCAGGTGCCCACTTAGATGCTTCCCTCTAAGGAAGCATCATGAGCAGAGTGGACAGTGAAACTGCTGTCCCTGAGGGTCAAGTGTGTTTGAGAGCTAGGTCTGCTAGTGGGGGTGTCTGGGTGGCCCCTGCCCCTTCCTCTCAGGCACTGTCCTCTTGCTCTGCCTCTTGTCCACAATGAACTGAGCAGCTTTGCTCCCCTATGCCCTTCTGTCATGTTGCTACCTTGGAGCAGAAAATCATGGACTGAATCCCCTGAAACCATGAGCTGGTTGTGCATTGTCAAGTTGTACATTGTCATGGGAAGCTGGAGACCCACCCGAGTGACACACTGTCCACGTGGGAGCTGCAGACCTGCCCGAGTGACATGTCCTCACACGGACAGCCAAGACGGGCCTGGGGGGCCACCAGAAGGGGAGCTTTGGGGAGCTTAGGACACTGGCGCTCCAGAGTGGTGGGGCCCCTCCCGGGAGAAGCCCTGAGGTCCCCCAGAGTTACCTCAGTGGCCGCCCTGAGCTGCCTGTTCCCCTGGCGCACAAGGCCCAGGATAGCATCCACTGCCCTGGGTGTGTCGAAGTCATCAGCCAGCGCAGTCCTCACAGTACCCTGGGTGCTGCTGAGTCTAAGAAAAATCGCAGGCAGTGAGCAACGCAGCCTCCCCACCAGCGCCTGGCAGGCTCTCACGGGAAGGGTGACCCGGGGCCTGACACAGGGCCTCCGAAGTCAAGTTCAGACCGCATGACCTCATCAGCAACACCAACTCTGTCACTGAGGTAGCACACACCAGTCATCCCAGCAAGGGAGGAGGATGGCAAGTTTGAGGCCAGTCTGGGCTACAGTAAGACCCCGGGTTTTTTTTTTTTTGTTTAGTATCAGGGATCAAACTTACAACCTCACACTTGCCAGGCAGGTGCTTAGGCCACTGAGCTAAATCCCTGACCCGACTTCCTCCTTTCTTTTTGTCCTGGGTATTGAATTCAGGACCTCGAGCTTGCCAGGCAGGCACTGCAAGACTCCTCCTGCCCCCTTTTTTGAGGCAGGGTCTCTATGTAGCTCAGCCTGGCCTTGAACCCGAGATGATCTTCCTGCCTCAGTCTCCTGACTGCTGGGGTAACAGGGTGTGCCACCACACCCAGCTCACAGTTGATAAAATGAAAAATAAAAATGCTGGAGTGGAAGTAACCGCCCTGCATCTGTGCATGGCTGTGTATACAAGACTCTCAGCTGGTTTTAAGGCTCCACAGTGAGTGATGTTAGCCTGGATGATGCCATCAGCCTCCTGTACCCCACGTGCGGGGACCTAGTGGGACGGGACAGCAGCCTGGCAGGGAAGCAGGGCTCAGGCTCATGGGCCCTCCCAGTCTGAGTCTGGAAATCTGTTCCCTGGACCGTGTGCACAAGGGACTCACAGCAGGGGAAGGGGGTACCCAGAGGCGGCCATTGCAGCACGGGGCCGGCGGGGATCTGTGGGACCTTCTAGCCATGTGTTCAACAGCCGAGAGTGGCCACCACGTCAGGGCCGAGGTGAGTGTGGGGCTGGGGGGATGGGACTGGGCCAGAGCTCCTGCTGCAGAGCCCAGGACACCCTCGGGCCCTGTGAGCAGCACCGTGGGTCCCCATCTCTGGGGGTGTCCTCCCTGTTCACCTTTCCGAGCCCGGAGTCCCCACCTCTCCCTGCTCTGCAGGCACTGCGCTGCTTGGGGTCCTGCCCAGTCCCTGTCACTGGCCCAACCCCGGCACCCGGAGCCTCCAGTCCAGCGCTGCACTCTCCCGTGCTGCTCACTTGCCCCTTCCTCCGTGCGGTCCTCATGTCCTGGACTGCCAGCTTGGGGACACTCAGGGATCAGGCCCTTACCCTCGAAGCCCACAGCTCACCAGGCACCTGACAGTGTCCACTCTCACCCAAGACCCCAGCCTAGGGCCCCACCTCGTTTTACAGAACCACGGACTGAACGTGGCCCTGCCTCCGTGAGTTCCCAGGCTGGGTCACAGCTGGCTGCCTGCCTCAGCCTCCCAGTGCTGGATGGGATGATGGGCACGCGCCAGGCCCAGCCTTCTCAGATCTGTGCCCTCTCAGATCCACGTCCATGCCAGGCTTCCTCTGCCCTGGCCCACGGCTTACCCGTCCCACAGCTCGGCTTCGCTGACCGGGCCTCCTGCCAGCTGCCCCTGCATGTAGGCCCGCGCGTCCTCCACGAAAGAGGCCAGCCCATGCAGGGCGTGGCCGGCTTCCAGCATGGCACCCTCGCTGTAGTCGATGGCTATGGAGGAAGTGGTGGCCACTGACCACAGAGGCTGGCAGGACTCAAGGGTCCCACCCAGAACAGGGGCCTGGACTCTGCAGACTGCGAGGCAGGTGTGCACTCCCAGCGGCCGCTGCCAGGACAGAGCTCGCTACAGGCCTGTGTCCCACTACCCCTGAGGACTGCGCTTCCCGAGCAGTAGGGATGGTGAGAGAGGCTTTCGCGGTGGCACCCCGGCCGGCCTTGAACTCCCTGCAAGCCTCCTGCCTCAGCCCGCTGAGTGCTGGGGTGACAGGTGCGCTCCTCCATGCCCCACTTGGGCCATGAAGAGGACACCAAGGTCACCTCTGCTCACCCGAGCGGTAGCTGCTGCGCAGGCAGAAGAACCGGAAGACATCGGGTGAGAAGCTCCGCAGGAAGTCCTAGAAGGCGGCAGCGTTCGGGTCACCCGGGGCTGCAGCTCTGCCATGAGGAGCAGGGCCACAGCACAGGAGAGGCGGAGGTCCCCGTCTCATCTCCGCCCTCACCAGCGCCATCACCCACCACCCTAAGGTCCCACCAGCCAGGCTCTAGGGGGCCCAGGGGCAGGACACAAGGGGAATGGGCCCCCAGCTGCCCAGAGGCCTAGGGACCAGGTAGCCTCGTGACCTGCCAGGACAGTGCTGCACACAGGGAGGGAGGAGGCAGGAGTGCGCGGTCCCTAAAAAGCTGTCAGGGCTGAGAGCAGAACAGGCTGTTAGCCTCGGTCATCACACACACGAAAAACTGCACTGAAAGCCTGGTGTGGTGGCGCACACCAGTCAGCACAGCACTTGGGAGGCTGAGGCAGGAGGATCATCACAAGTGCAAGGCCAGTCTGGGCTAAAAAGTGAGACCCCGCCTCAAGAAACAAAAAGATTTGGGTGTGGTGGCACACCCCTGTCATCCTAGCACTTGGGAGGCTGAGGCAGGAGGATTGTTGCAAAATTGAGACCAGCCTGAACTACAAAATCAGCTCAAGGCCAGCCTGCACTGCATGGTGAGACCCTGTCTCAAAAATAAACAAAAGAGGGGAGAAGGAGACTCAGACAGAGACGGACAGAGAGACAGGAAAGCGGGAGGGAGGTGTCAATGGCCATGCCCACCGAGAAAACCACGGGCAGGCTCAGAGAGACCCTGCAGTGGGGATGCGGTGGGCCGTGGAGAGGGGAGGTGACCTCGCTGGGAGAAGGGCCATGGGGAAGGGCCAGTGCCACGCAGTACCTTGATGGTGATGTAGTTCTTCAGGGACTTGGACATCTTCTCCTCCTGGCCCTTGACATGCAGGTGCCCTGCAATGGCCCGCATGCCTGAGCCCACTGGGCAGGCCACTGCCCGCTGCCCACTGCCCAGGTCACCTGCACCACAGCCTGAGCTACGTTGACAGCAGGGTCTGTGGTGTCAGCTCACACCAGTGACAGGCAGGGGCACTGGGGCAGACGACACGGCCACTGGGTGGCATTTCCTACTCCTCAAGCCTCCGCAGCTCTGTCCCCTCCCCAGGGGCACTGCTGTGTCCCCACCAGAGTCAAGCCAGGGTGGTCCCCTCCGACTGCTGGCAGGTGGCGCAGTCACTGCAGCAAAGCACCCAGGTGACCTTTACCTCGATCCAGGGAGCTCAGCAGGGCCAGCGACGCCCACACCACCCTCCCTGCTGCAAAGGTCTCGAAAGTCCCGGAGGACGAGCTACACATGGTGCCCCTCAGAGGACGGCCACCAGAGGGCCCTGCATGGTCTCAGCAGGTCCCCAAGGGACCCAGCAACCTGACTTCAGGCATCACCAAGGTGCTCAGAGAAAGAGAAAGCTGGTCGGCCATTCCAGGGGGCACAGACAACAAGGCCACACAAGGGACATCGCAGGAGGACAGTGTGGACACGGGTACTGCGGGGTTCAGGGGAGGGCTGAGCTGAAACTCCTGGGTGTCAGAATAGGTCCCAACTGCCATACTTTAAATGGGGCTTTGTCTCTGTTTTTTGAGACAGGGTCTCTCTCTTCTGGGCTGTTTTTTTTTTCTCCCCCGTATAGGGAATCAACTCGGGACCTTGCACTTGCCAGGCAGGCACTGTGCCGCTGAGCTACATCCCTGGCCCTCCAGGCTGTTCTTGAACTTCCTATGTAGCCCAGGCTGGCCTCAAACTCAGTGATCCTCCTGCCTCAGCCTCCAGCGTGCTGGAATTGCAGGTATGCATACCACGCCCAGCAAAGCAGGGCCTGCGACACAAGCTGCACCTGCTCCTGAGGGCCAGGTCTCAGTAAGTTGCCAGCTCTGCCCTGGGCACAGCGACGCCAGCTGCAGGGTGAGGCAGGGTAACAGTGAGTCGGTGAACAGGGCTGCCGCTCGGCACTGGATCTTCCCACTCGCCCACCACACCAGGGGAACCCCAAGTCCCAGGGAACCGCAAATCCTGCTGTCTGCAGAGCAGCACTTGCCAGACATCCCACCACCTGAGCTGCCAGTACAGCCACCTGAGCCCAAAGCCAGACCAAGGTCCACGCACCCGCAAAGGCACTGCCACTGCCACCCGCTCACCGGAATGCAGGAAGTAGCTGCCCCACTGTGCGCACTGGTGGAAGACCTCGCACTGTGCGATCTCGTTCTCGTGGTGCGGGAAGGCAAGGTCCATGCCGCCCGAGTGCACATCCAGGTGGCTCCCGAATACCATGCTGTGGGACACAGGCACAGGCACTGTCACCAGGACCTAGACACACGGAGATGCCGCCCAGAGCACGCGAGGACAGCGCTCAGGACGGGAGCTCAGCGGGCCAGCTGGGGGCCTTTGGGCCTCCGTGGGGGTCAGAGGCTCGGCCTGCACCCACACCAGAGCCCCTGGAGCCCGGCCTCGGTAGGAGGGACAATCACACACAGGGTGGATGTTCAAGTACAGCATTTGTCATGGTAAAAGACACAGGGCGCCGAGCCCCGCTAACCACACGCATCCCACTGCTCTGCCACTTCCGCAGCAGCTCTGGAGTCCTCTCTCCCAAGTGTCTCTACGAGGTGTGATCAGAACTACGGTGACTCGTCCTTGTCCACCTCGTCACGGATCTGACACAGCGCGACTCCTAGCTCCTCCCAAACTCATGACCACAAAGGATGGCCAGCTAAAGACCCTCCAGAAGGAGGACTCCGGGGCCGCTGCAGGAAGTGGCAAGGACGAGGGGCGAGTGTGGGCAACAGAGATTTTGAGGGAAGCTGCAGCAAAGCATCTCTTTCTGTAATAAACGTTTTAATCTGAAGATCACCATATTTTCTGACCCTGTGGCTGAGGGACAGGGGCCCTGGGCAAGACTGTGCTGCTGGGTGGCGACCCTGGCGTGTCCACGTGGGAGGTCCTGCAGGGCCTCACTGTGGCACCACACAGAGCAGATCCATGAACCCAGACTCTGGTCTGGAATGGAAAAGCCCCCAGGCCTCACCTGGCAATCGTGGAGCATTCAATGTGCCATCCGGGCCTGCCGGGTCCCCAGGGTGAGGCCCAGGACACCTCCCCGGGCTTGGCTGCCTTCCACAGCGCAAAGTCACTCGAGTGCCGCTTGTCCGAGTCCACTGCAATGGCAAGGGGGCCAGTGGGGCTGGTAGGCCCCAACATACCACAGCAACACGAGGGCAATGCCCCAGACACCCACTCTTCCTCTTGGAAGGGACTTGGGGGCTCCTCCCCATGTGAGCCAGGTCAGGAGGACCCGTGACACCCAGCGGGCACAAGAGTCCTGCATCGAGGACACAGAACTGCAGCAACTTGCACCAGCACAGCAGGACTCAATCAGGACATGCGCAGGTGTGACCAGTCGGGGGGTCACCCCCTCAAAGGGCAGAACTCCCAGGGGTCCAGGGTGCGCCTCGCATGTTGGCACCTACCCGTCTCTGCAGCCGGACAGGGTGCCACGTCGAGGAGTTTGCCGTACTTGTCTCCTCTCAACCTCAGGTCGAAGTAGACGTTACCTGTTCCAGAGACAGCTGTGAGGACTCCATGTCTGGAGCCAGTGAAGCTTAGTAACCAGCAAGGGATCAGAGCTCACATATACAAGCCGGGCCTCTCATCCAAGCAAGAATTGGGGGTGAGGGTCAGTCGGGAGGCTGAGGCAGAACGCTCTCCATGAATTCACCAATGTTTATGCTGCCATTAAAAGTTTACAGTCACACGAGAGGGCAAGGGTCAGATAGCATTTACCCCCCCGGGGAACGGTTTGTGACCCTTCCGAATCCAGTGCAGGCCTCGGAGCCTTGCCAGGCTTCAGGACAATAAGCCTTGCACACTCTCTGGAGTGAGGTCCTGCCCTGACACCTCAGCCCTTGTGAGAGGTTTGGGAGCCGGGCATGGTGACACGTCTGTTATCCCAGCACTCTGGGAGGCTGAGTAGAGGACCACAAGTTCCAGGCCAGCCTGGGCAACTTGGCAATGCAGTGACCTTGTCTCCGAAAACTTAGGGGAGGGGACGTGGCTCAGTGCAAAGGCCCTGGGCTCAAACCTCAGCACCAGAAAGTTTTCTGGGAGATGAGCTCCATGATACCAAACGATAGGTGAGAACTCTAGGGCAGGCCACGGGCCAGCACCTCCGCAGCACCTGTCTGGCTTGGGCCTGGGCTGGGTGCTCTGTGGCATGTGAAATCAGAATAGAGTTTTGGTTTTGTTTTTTGAGACAGGATCTGCCTAAGCAGTTCAAGCCTTGAACTCACTGTGTGGCTCATGCTGGCCTCAGGGCGACCCTCCTGCCTCAGCCTCCTGAGTGCTAGGCTAACGAGTGCTCACGACCATGCATGGCTCAAAGGTCAAAGGTGTTTATGGTCTGAAAATTTACCATCTGGATGGTGGAAACCTGACTTCTGTAAACAGCAAAGCACAGCTGCTCAGTGCACATGACCGAAGCAGTGCGCCCAGCTGCAGGCAGCACACAGAAACCCATGGAGAGATGGACCCTGGGGAGGGGCAGCACAGGAGGCTGCACAGGAAAAGGTGGCGGGGGGGTGCCCAAGAGCAGAGAGAGAAGCCCAGGACCAAGGAGCCCACAGAGGATGGTGCACGGCCAGAACTTGGGAGGCACAGCAGGTGGCCTGGGGAGATGTCCAGGAGGGGGCAGGGCGAGCTAGGGCTGATGTAAAGGCCAGAGCCACAAGATCTTGGCTCCACAATGAGGAAGCGATGGCCACCACAGGGCAGGGGTGCTGCTACCAGAGGAGGACTGGTCACAGGTCTAATGACACATGGGGCTCCCAGGGCAACATCAAGGGCAACAGACTTTGGGGATGCTGACAATGGTTCCCCCACAGTGCAGGGACCAGGGCACGGCCCATGCCTCTGCCCCAAGGAGCCCCTGTCTCAGGCTGCCTTGCCCACAGCCGGACAGAAGGGGCCAGCTCTGCAGGGCAGGATGCTGCCGCATGCATCCCAGCATGCGTCCCGGAGGAGTGGCACAGAGTGGCACAGAGCTGGTGGACAGGAGCAGCACCTCCCAGGCAGCAGTGCTGCCCGTGTGGGCTGGTACCTTCTGAGGTGACATAGGCATGACCACGAGCCACGATGCCCTGGATGAAGGCGAGGATCTGAGGAATGGTCTCCGTCACTCTCAGGGACACGGTAGGCGGGAGCACCTGTGGGGTGGGGGGGGCTGCACTCTCAGGTGCCTGGCGGGGGCTCAGTCAGAAGGCAAAACCACCAGAGCAGGGCGCAGGGTCACCACCTGGAGCCAGGGGTCTCCTGCCACTTGGGCACCAGCACAAGTCAAACCAGGACGCGCCCCTCCTCCAGCAGGGAGGCCCTGGCCAGCGGTACTCTCAGCCACCCTGGTCCAACACGGGTCCCCACACAGAGCCAGGCATCCAAGGACACACGGCCAAAGCCCACTGAGCCTACCTTCAGGGCCGCCATGTCCTGCCAGAAGTCTTCCTCGTACAGCCTGGCCAGGGCAGCGGGCGACAGGTCCATCTGCAGGAGGGGTGGGGTCAGCGGCCAGCAGGCTCCCTGCGGGGCACAGTCCTGCTTGATGGCCCTGCAGTCGCTGGGGATGTGTGGTGAGCACACAGAAGCCCGAAAACTCACCAACATCCCAGTGAAGGCACAGACACAGCGCTCAGCACCGCACAGGCGCCGTCTGGGGTCCAGTTCAGGGGCAAAACGGGCCTTCCAGTAAGAACGCCTGTCCGCTGCCACGTGCGCAGAGGACAAGACAGCAAAACAGCCCCGAACTCCACAGCTCCCCTCCCCAGTGAGCCGTTTCCAACCCACACGGCCTGCACCAGGCCCACCTCCTGGTCTACCTCCAAGCTTGCACTTCCACTGGCGATGCCCGCCCAGGCCACTCCGCGCCATTGGCCCAACTCAACTCTCCTCCCAGGAGACACTGTGGCCCCAGCAAAGCTGCAGGTTCCCTCCAGATGTGCAGGAGTCCTCAGCCATCAGGCCTGGATGGCACTCCTGTCCCCTGGCCCCTGCCTGAGCTGCTCGCCTAGGGGACATGCATGTGCACTTCCCCGGTGACAGCCAAAGCACCCTCTCTGGAAATGCTGAGAATGTGTCCCACACACACCTGGCAGGTGGAGGCAGGGCCGCCCTGGTCACTTGGAAGCCTCCCAGCTTGCCTGAACCCCTGGGAAGCCGGGACCTGGCCCTGCCCTCAGACAGGAGCAACTACCGAGGACCAGGCCGGGGACACGGCGCTCACCTGGCCAGCTCTGCGGATGATCTTATCATCCACGTCGGTGATGCCCATCACCATGACGACGCCACACCCAAACACCCGGGTCAGGAGCCTCCGGATGATATCAAACCTCACGTAGGAGCTGGAAGGAAAGGACATGGTGTCGGTCTCCAGCTCACCTGTCACCTCCAGGACCCAGAGGGAGCGCAGGGCAGCCACGAGCTGCCTCGAGGCTCACAAGCGGCCACACCACGCGCCCCTCCAGGCAGCATGGTTTCAGGGCACAAACAATCATGGTGTTTTTAGCTTTAGAGTTGCTGAGTGGTTTAACCAGCTGTTAAATGTGTAAAACTTCAGTAATATAAGCTCACTGGGTGGTCACTATGCCATTCTAGAACACAAAAAATGAAAAATAACTAAGTCAGGTGTGGTGGCACAAATCCATTAGCCCAGCACTCGGGAGGCTGAGGCAGGAGGATTACCATGAATCAGGCCAGCCTGGTCTCACAGGGAGTTCCAGGCCAGCCTAAATTACATGATGAGATCCTATCTCAAAAAACCAAATAAAGAAAATACAGGCTGACACCCCCAAACCTCTGCTTTTAGAATTTCCCCTTCAGTTCCTTTACACGTATGTAATTTTTTCAGTACTGTGAATTCAGCCCATAGCATGTGCACTGAGCGGCATCAGCAGCCCTTTTCTATTTTGATTGCTTTTATTTTGAGTCAGTGTCTCATCAAGTTACCAAGGCTGGGCTCACACTTGAGATTCTCCTGCTTCAGCCTCCCAGAGTGCTGGGGTTCCAAGTGTGTACCTCAGTGCCTAGGGGTACAAAAGTCTCACATGGCTAAAAGGAGCCCTGAGAGTGTCCAGCTCTGGAGACCCGAGACATGGGGATCAGCTCGAAACGAAGCCACAGAAGACATGGCCTCATCCTGGTGCCCTGCCTAGGAGCGCATGGGCCTGCCTATGCTTGGAACCCACGCCGCAGCACTGCAGTGCCCCCAAGTTCCTGTGGGACTGTGTTAGGGGGAGGCCACTGCAGGGACATGGTCAGCTGCACAGACCACTCACAACAGATCAAAGCACCCCAAGAGACCCTCCAATCCACCACCTGAAGACATCACCAAAGTCCCACACAGTGGAGTACTATTCTTCCATAAGAAGGGTAAACTCAGTCCTCTGTAGGAAAACGGATGTGCCCAAGACCACCATGTTACGAGAAATACGAGAAACAAGCCTAAATACCACATGGCTGCCAAGAGACCCAAGTATAAATAAATTAAAGTTCAAAAATAGAAGATCATAGGAAGGGCCGGGGATTTAGCTCAGCGGCATAAGTGCTTGCCTTGCAAGCATGTGGTCCTGAGTTCGATCCCCAGTACCAAAAAAAGGGTCATAGGAAGCAGCAGCGAGTGGGGCAGCGGGGGGTAGGGAGAACGCAGAACCCGCAGGTCCCCGAGCAGCTCCGGCCTATCGGAAGTCAGAGCCCGCTGCGGACAGGCGCAGCTGCAGGCCTGGGGGGGGGGGTCCACGGGAAGCGCAGGAGACCCCAACGGGCGCAGAGCCAGGCTCTCCTCTTTCCTGGGCGGCCACTTCTGTGGAGAGGCTTTCGGGGTGGGGAAGGGAGATTCTGCACACCCCATTTTATATTTCAGTACAGATGTCAAAATATAATTTCCCATTTAATGGTACATTAGCCCAAAGCGAAGAGGGAAAAAATGATGCTTCAGTCATTTTGTTTTCTTACAATATAATACAAAAAAAGTTCAGATCATGCTTAATACGTAATATTATAAAAAGTAAAAAATAAAAAATGTAACTTTTTACTTTTCTTGTAGGTCTGCACAAAAAAAGGCATAATACGACATGAGACATATGAACCAAACTGGAACAGCATCTCAGGGTGGGGCAGAGCGGCCAGGGGGGCACCACCCCTCTACTACCCACCCTACCCCACGCCGTTTTACCCCAGCTCCAGCTTCCTAGGGGCGCCACTCTGAGTGAGCTACCTTCTCAATAAAAGCTAACCTTCAGTGGGGTGTAGTGGCCTAAAACAGTAACATCAACACTGGGAGGCTTGAGGCAATTGGATCCCATGTTTGAGCCCAGCCTGAGCCATTTACTAAGATCCTGATTTTTAAAAAAGGAAAAAAAAAAAAGGTTTAGCCCTTACAGAAGAACCTTATGAGCACTATTTCCCGTAACTAAAGTAACGATTTGGGACCATGATTTTTTTTTTGGAGACAGGTTGACCTTGAACTGGCAGAGATCCTCCTGTCTCAGCTTCCCGAGTTCTGGGATTCCAGGTGTGCGCCACCACACGGGGCAAAGCCATGGCCCTATTACCACCCACCTCATGGCAGAACAGACAAGGCCTTGGCCAGAAAGTGGCTTGTCCAGAGGTAGGAAGCTAAGGCAGGGCGGCAGCCAGCAGGGATCGTCGGGCTCCTTCGCCCCTGCACCTTGCAGCAAGCAGCCACGCCGGAGGCCCCTGGCCCCTGCGCCCACGCCTGCCTCAGTTTCCCTCCTGGAGGGCAGGCGCCGGCTCAAGCAGCACCCCGCGGTCCCGGACTCACCAGGCATGGCCGAGGTGCGCGTGATCGTATACGGTGGGGCCGCAGCTGTACCTGGGGACATAGGGGACAGGGCGGGTGAGGCCAGGGCGGGACCCACTCGGGCCCACCCGCCGCACCCGCGCGCCCCGGCCCGCGACGCACCAGGACACAGCGTCGGGGCGGGCCACCACCAGGGGGTCCTTGCGGCCCGTGAGGCTGTTGTGCACGCGCACGCCCGTGTCGCAGCCCGCCGGCCGCCGCCAACCCAACCCGCGCCCCGAGCTCGCCGCCCGAAAGCCGGGGCCCCACGCCAGGCCCAGCGCGGCCCGCAGCAGCGGGAGGCCGCGAGTCCGCAGCATGTCGCCGGCCAGGCGGCCCCGCCCACGTAGGGCCCCGCCCATCGCGCCTCCGCCGCGCCCCGGCGGCCACGCCCACACCGGAAGAGCACTCGGGAGGCCGCCCCGCCTGCGCCGGGCTCCAGTGCCCGCGCCCCGAGGGCAGGCGCCCGGGGCGGGATCAGATCGCGAGGCTCCAGGAAGAGGCGGGGCCGCGACGCTGCGTCTCCCGAGTAGCGCAGGTCGCGCTCGGCGTCCTTGGAGACTCTGGGCGAGCCGGGGCCCAGCGGCATTTCTGGTCAGGACCAGGGAGTTGCAGCGAGAGGCAGCAGTGTATCCGCTGCCGGGATCGGCCTGTTCGCGGGGCACTTCTACACACCTTGTCTGCGCCCCAACACAGCACCCCTGCACCCCAAAACACGCGAAGCACGTTTGCATTCTAGCACCCCAACATCCACTGCACTGTGTATCCTAGCAACACTGCACCCCAACACACAGTATGCCTCACAATACAGTGTACCCCAACACAACACAGTGTGCGTCAACACTGCATCCTAACACTGAACATCGCCTACCCCGACATGGGCAACCCTTGTGCACCCCAGCACTGTCTCCGAATGAAAGACCAGCGCGAGGAAACCACCCATTCCGGAAGCAGGTAAACAAATGCCTGCCTGGGACTCATTTTAAGAGTGAAAATTCCATCATCTGTCTTTTGAGACAGAAATATTCTGTGACTCACTTCATATGGTCTCAACAAAAGCGCTCCTCTCGGCTGGCATTCTACAAAACAAAGCAAAACTTCGCTTTCGCAGTCCTCAAAACAACCGTTCCTCCGATCTTTTTTCGGGATGGTTTGATGATCTGAAAGACAAGCTACTCAGGCAAACGAATGAGTTCCTCGAGCGTCTAAAATCTTTCCTCCAGACTCGGAGTCCAGCTCCGTTTCAAGCTAGACTGCAGTAGGATGGGAGCTGCGTTCTAATCCCCGAGGCCGCGGCGCTGGAGCCTGCGCTTCCGCGACCGAGGCCAGAGACCACCGCGCCAACCACTGACGGCTAACTGCCGGGGGAGTGCTGGCTCCCCGAGTGCCAGCGGCGCAGCCTAGAGTTCCTTTGTGGCACTGTCTTGTTTCTGCCGCGTTGTGGATGCTTCTCTCCTAAATACTCCAGATCGTAAATCCTTTTGAACATTTCACTGGACCCTGCACTAAAATCAGAAGGGAGCTTGCTGAATTCTTCCCTCCTGAAGTCCACCTGCTGCACATCAGGATCAAAGTCCAGGCGGGAAAATAGTTGATGGAGAAAGCTAGGCTAAGAGCGGGTGCAGAACTCAAGGACACAGCTACCTGGAAGTTTTGAGAACAGATTCAGTGACACTGAAAACCAAATCCTGCACATGAATCTGGACAGCTGGCACCATTGCATGGGCCGCAGGAAATCATGACTTATAAATTAACAATGCCATCTTTTGTCTTCAGAAAATCAGTCTTGAAGACAGTCTGTGACTGGCAGCAATGTTATGTTCTTAATGCTTTCCTAAATCCAAAACACAATGATAAAGACAACCCGCTATTTAGTGATGCTTTAGACACAGCCCTCGGCCGGCATGCTTGATGTGTGCACGTGACTCATTATGGTGAGGAAAAGTGACTGGGGGAGCTAACAGCTCTTAGGCCTCAAGTGAGAGCCCTGCTCCTTTAGTCACCGGTTGGCTGTCCTTTCACCGTAGTCCACCCCATGCTGTGGGCTGTACGCCTGCTTTTCCCTCCCTCCTAGTTTTATTTGACCCAGGCTCATGCTGCAGAGCCTGTTTTTGTCTCCTACCCTCTGTTCTTTTTTTCCTACCTTTCATAAATGTGGAACTATGCCACCATTAAGAAAAAATAAAATCACCTTTCTCCCTAATGTAGGCCACAAGAGAGTTAGACATAACAATCCTAAGATATCAGAAATGATATTTTTAGTCTCTAATGACAACAAAATGTAGTTTTTAGGATGACACTGTCTTCTGAGGCAAAACCATGTCAATCCAAAGTAGAATAAATTATAGCAACATAATGTTTACAGCGTTTCAAGTTTCAGGTGAAGCTATTTTTTAAGCACCTCAAAACAAAGAATTGTGTGGTCCTCCCTTGTGTTTTATTCCAACAGGTTTGAGCAGCTCTAGTTAAACCAGAAACATTTTTTAGACTGATTGACTGGTGCTAGGGACTGAACCTGGCTGCATGCTAGGAACATGTCCTACCACCAAGCTACGCCACCCCCCAGACCCAAATTATATTTATCAAAAAGCTTTAACATTTATTTTTGCTGCACACTATAAACAGCAGGCCTGAGAGTCAAAAATTTCAATTTATCGTCCAAATTGAACATTATTCCTTAGTGGCATATTTAAAAAGACACATTCATCTTCTAAGTTGAGGCAGAAACTCGCTTTGTAAGGCCAATAAAAGATAAAACACTTCTGATTATTTGGCCCAAGGAGTGGAAAAACCCATGAAAGCAACCGTTTATTCGCCACTGATCCAGCACGTATGGGACGGTGCTTGCTTCACGCAGCACACACAGAAGCCTGTGTGCACTGAGGCAACTCTACCTGAGGGAGTGATATGCCAGTGTGGTGTATGTGTGTGAGGTCCCTGAACAAGAGAAGGAAGAAATCAGATAGCATCGAGACTTTTTTAAGTTAACACAGGGCAAACTCCATCTTATTTACTGGAAGGAGTAAATAATCTCTAACATTTATTCTTGAGCCCAGAAAAACGCTGTTCACTCTTGGGCCAATGAGTATTAGAATTAAAAGGATCTCTTTCTTACTGCTGTACTTTTAAATTACTTAGATGCTCTTGAGGAAAAAGGCTTGATAGCTTTTATTCAATCTTGTACCTCTCTACATTACTTCATGATAGTTTTTATTCAGTCTTGTACCTCTCTACATTACTTCATGTTTTTGTTTCCATATGTCTCAATGTTTTGTGCAGCCTGTGACCAATAAATTTTCTTGCAGCAATGAAATGAAACTTTACTAATTTACTCTCCCTTGGGCCCAAACTGGGAGAAATATAAATTGGTAAAATAACAACCAATGCATCAAACAGCAAGGCGAACGTTCCTCTGCTGCGCTAGTGAGCCAGGGGGTTCGAGAGACAACACCAAACCCACGTACTTGGAAGCCTAAGCAGTGTTTGTCCTTCAGCACCGCGGCCGCGCTCCAACGTGAACGATACGGCTCCGAACTCGGCTCACGTTATAGTCCGTTAGCAGCACCAACAGCCCCATCAAAAACACCTCGTGGCTCTCTGCAGTGCGCACCCCCGTGGCTAATGCAGGGTTTCATAGATTTTACACGTCACAGGACTGCACGGGATACCTAAGAAAACTGTAGGTGGCTTCTGGGGATGGCACAGTGCCTGCTGAAACTGCAATCGTGTCTGCGCCTCGCTCTGCACCAGGAGTCATCCGGGAGCTCCCAGCCGGAACCGACCCTGTCCATCACGAAGAGGACACGGAAGATGGGGCCGGCCCGGGCTGCGGCGACACTCGCGCACGACTAGGCTGGGGCAGAGTCTGCGGCTGGTTTCCGACGAAGCCCGCCGCCGAGCAGGCCTGGAGGACACAGACCGGGGGCCTCTCCCGAGGGCGGACTCCGGTCACCGGAGCACCGCGAGCCCGCCGAGCTGGCCAGCGGCCCGCGCAGGACAAAGACAGCAGTGCCCCCGCGTGGCCACGCCCAAGGCGGGGCCTAGGCCGGAAGGGGGCGGCCCGGCCCGGGCTCGTCGTCTAGGCAACGGCTCGCTCCGCTCCCGCTCCTCCGAAGCCCTAAATGCGGGTGCCGTGGGGGAGGGAAAGGCGTGAGCCGGCCCTGGCGCTCAAGAGCGGCCGCCCAGGAGTTGGCGGTCTTTCCAGGTGGAAGGGGACGAAGGGAGAGCGCACCACAGGGCACAGGACGGCGTGGGGATAAGGTCACGGGAGACGTCGCTCCTGCCGACTCGCCCTCCGCGGGCCTCTGGAACAACTCCCCTCCGGGGGCTCTTTGTCTCCGAGCCTTTCTAAACTGAGCTGCAGGAGGGAACACAAAGGGAGGGCGGTGGCAAGCGGCGCAGGCGCAGGAAGTGCGGAGACTGCTGGGAGTGGTGGTCCCACCTCGCGACAGTTCGTTCCTTCTCGTGCGGAACCTAGCGCGCGTGCGCCATTACTTCCGCCTCGCCTGGGCCCGCCCTCTTTGCCCGCCTCCAGAGGACCCATCTCTCTAGTAGTGGAAGCCCCGGAGGAGTTATCTGCTATCGTCACGCCCCCTCTTCGTGCTCATTGGCCATCGAGGTAAGAGCGGAAAGTGGATTGGCGCTGAGAGTTGCCAGTTCTGTTCCGGACACTACTTATACCGCACTGGGGGGCGGGGTGAGGAGTAAGGCTGGGGGACACGGAGGCGGTACCCGTTGTGTGTCACAGTCTCCGAAGCAGCGGTCCCACGGCCCGTCCAGCCTGGGGCGGGTCTTCAATGAAGCAGGCCACCATCGTGCGTTTCCCTGCCGGAGTGCAGCGCGGCACAGCAGGCTCGCCACCAAGTGCCAAACTCCTAGTAAAGTTTGTGCATCGCTCACCGCCCCAGTCCCGGCGATCACGCTGCGGCCTGCTCCGCGACCCTCGCCCCCAGCACCAGTGGCAGGCGAAGCCACGCCCCCACGGGCCTGCCTCGCGGCCCGCCGCCCCCCAGCCCGGGACGGTGAGGGGCGTGAATGCGGCGGGGGCGGGGCCGCCGCCCGGAGCCGGCGGGGGGGAGGCGGGGCGCATGCGCGCTGCTCGTGGGGCTGAATGTTTCCCAAGTGTTTGAAACTGGTATTTGGGTTTTCCACGTTGGACAAGTGCGGAGCGGCAGGCGGCCGAGCGCGCCCTTCTCGCGACAAGCCCTGCCCCGCGGCGCTCCCCAGCGCGACCCGGTGGCGGCGGCGGCGACCGGCGCTCTCCCGGTCGGTGTGTGCGCGCCCGTACGCGCAGCCCCCTGCGCCCGCCGCCGCCGGCGAGGGGGCCTGCGCCCCGGAGCCTCTGCTGCCGCGGCCCGCGCCTAGGCGCAGGGGTCCTTACAGCCCCGGAGCGGCCGATGTAGCGGCGGCCGAGCGGGGGGCGCGGGAGGGCGAGCGCCGTGCATTTTGCAGTGCTGTTTTGGAGGGGGGCGGGGGGGTGGAGGAAGCGGAAAGCCGCGCCGAGTCGCCGGGGACCTCCGGGGTGAACCATGTTGAGTCCTGCCAACGGGGAGCAGATCCACCTGGTGAACTATGTGGAGGACTACCTGGACTCTATCGAGTCCCTGCCTTTCGACCTGCAGAGAAACGTCTCTCTGATGCGGGAGATCGACGCGAAATACCAAGGTACGGCGGTGATGGATGGGCGGGGGCGGCCGCGGCTACAGGGTCCGCGCGCCGGGCGGCCGGTCCTGCTGCACCGGGCAGCGCAGCCCGCGGGGCGGGAACAAAAGGGCCGGCGCCAGCGATCCGCCGAGGTCCGGTGCGGGGCCGGGCCCAAGGAAGAGGTAGCGAGAGGCTTGCTGCAGGCTGCGCGGCCAGAGCGCTCTTTGTAGTGAGCGAGGCGGCGGGGGAGGGGGCACCGGAGGGGCGGCCGCAGTTCGCGCGTGCCGGACCGACGCCGCCCCCAGCCCCTCGCCGCTGCCCCCCGCCCGGTACCCGGAGCCGGGTTATGTAAAGTCCCGGGTTGTCCGAGCTCGGGGTCGCTCGCCGCCCCCGCCAAGGCTGGACGCGGCGGAGTGGGGCCGACTGAGAGGGGCGACGCCGCCGGGTAGTTTGCAGAGGACGAGGGCTTTTTTCGGGTGTGCGATGGAAGGGGAGGGGAGGGGAGGAGCGCAGGCGAGGAAGGCGCCCATCTGTGCTGTGCCCAAGCGACTCGGAGCGAAAAGAGGCTGGGAGGGGGGACCTGTGGGTCCTGCCCTGCAGACCCGACCACCCGAAGTGACGGAGAGCGGTGCAGTCTCTGTGCCCACCGGGAATTGCTGGCTGTTGGGGAAACTTTCTTGCGCGGTCAGGCGAGGCGTCGGAGGCCCCTTTTTAAATGTGGGTCGTTGCTCGGAGTTTACTAATGTTTACAGGGTTGCACAGCAGGGAAACGGTAGAATTGGGGGGAGGAGTGGAAGACGACTGCTAGCCGTGACATACACTGGCCATCCCCCTAACTAAAGCGCCCCTGCGCGCTCTGCGGGAGAGGCAGCTTCGCAGCGAATTTTATAGGAACTTCATTAGCATATTGCGGAACGTTCCGCCCCGGCCTCCCTGTGATTGGTTGTGACGTCTCCCGTGGAGTGTCCTTATCAGTCCGCTACTGCACGATTGGTGTCTGGGCTGGCTAAGGGTGGGCCTTGCTCAGTGAGTGGCAAGAGTCTGTGTTTCCGCTGCCTTCTTTTTTTTCCTCTTTCAGAGAGGGGAGGAGCTTAGGGAGGAGGTCGAGTTTGAAAGCCTTTGGGTCACTCGGCCTCGGGCCCAGGGTTGGCTCTTGGTGCTGCTGGAGCGGGCTGTGCTCTCAGGTCCTGAGTTTTGATTGGCGGCTCTTTGGCCTACGCCGTCCGGCCCGCCGGTCTTTATAGGCGGTGGCTCTCAGGGGTGGGGCAGATGTTTCCCTTCCCATTGGCGGGAGTCTGCCCTGCCCCTCCTCTTCCCTGCCTTTGACTGCGTCCGGCTACTTCCGGCCGGAGAGCGATGGCGCTGGACGCAGTGCTAAGCAGCGCCTCTGACTCTGGGCTCTGCCTCTGTAATCTACAGGAGCTGCGGGCCACGTCTCTTCTCACCCGAGGGTGCGTCCTCGGTGCCTGAGGCACTACGCGGGGCGGCGGTTTGGGTTCCGTCTCTCTCGGCACCGTCAGGGAAAGCTGGTGGTATCTGACTCTGCCAGACCAGGGATCCGCCCCCGCGGCCGGCGAGACCGGGTCACAGTCTGCTTAATGCGTCGGTGTGGGCCAGCCGGGAGGAGGACTGTGATCCGCCCGGTGTAGGTGGCGTTCGAGGTTGCCTGCCCGTAAAGCACTGGAGTGCAAGCGTGTGTAAAACTAAAATATACAGCAGTAATCGGGCAGTGCAGATTGTTTTGCCGTAGTCTCATTTAATTCCGCGTTCTTTCTGTAATGCTTGTTTTTTGTTGTAGAATATTTTCAGCACACAGGGTCAACCGTGGTCTGAAGCTTCACGGTGGTTCAACTGCCTCGTGCTTAGCCCGGTGTCGCTGCCCTCTTTTATTGCTCTCAGTGGCTGTTTTGACAGAGTACTAAGAAATGTGTTCCGCGGAGTTATTTCGCGGTAATTCCCTGCAGGCGAGACTTCACTTGGACGTGAGCTTGCTTGTGTTGTAAAAAGCTGCATGTTGTCGATAGGATAGCATTGTATCTTCTTTGATGATGTAACTCTGAAACTTTCAGTCTAAAACCAAATGGCTCGAAGTCATGTTAACGTCAGAGCTAAGTGAGTTGGCCGGGTAGATTTGCAGAGTTCGGGTAGACTGTGAGGCCCTGGCATCCCTCCTTTCTGGTGATAGCCTACGTGGTTCCTGTAGGAAATACCTGCAGAGCCGGAATACAGCCTTCACTGTTTCCGTGTGCTTCAGCACAGGCCTGCGTTCACGTTTATTGGAAAGTAAGGTCGTGTCTCTTGTTTGGAAATGCGGTGTGCAAAGGGTGGCGGGAGCGCTCTAGGCCTCTCTAGTCCCCTTTCGCTACATACCTCCTTGCTGGAGAGTCTGATGTGGAGCCTGCAGAACAGTTGCAGGAGAAAAATCTAGTACTGTCTGTTGTTTGTGAAAAATAACTTTGGGACTTTCTGTATCTAAATAGGCTTTTGTCAAGAATATTTAGTTCCTGTTTCAATTAGATCCTGTTTATTTAGTTCCTGTCTTAATTTTTTCCTGAGAAATTATCTGATTGCATTTGCTAAGTTACACTTTTAAATCACTACACTGTATTTCTGCCTATGCAAGAAAGTTAAATAGCAAAAGGTTTTTGTTTTTGATATGAATCTGTCGACTTATACAGCTCTAAAAATGGCATTGTAAGCAGTAGATGCAAAAGGAAGTTAAAGCAAAACCAAGTTGTGTTTTAGTTCTAAGTTGTGGTTCAGGTTTGTGACAACCAGACCATTCTTGTTTTCGGTAGTATGGAAGAGCAGCAAGGTCCGGAGGTGGCTGGGGAACCGAGGGCGTTTGTAGCTTAGTCTGTATCTCAGCCTCTGGTCCCTGGGTGTTAACCACAGGAGCTGCACTGGAAAGCTGTACATGTTCTCTCATAGACTATTCCCGCTGCTGATTAAGTCTTCTAAACATGTGCAGGTGGCAGGATTTCTCCGTGGCAAACTCGCCTTGGTCACTGCTGGTCTGTGCAGTTGCCCTTTCACAGACGAGGGGCCGAGTGCCCGCAGCGCGTAACACACTGTCTCTGTTTGCAGAGATCCTGAAGGAGCTGGACGAGTACTACGAGAGGCTCCAGCGAGAGACGGACGGCACCCAGAAGCGGCGGCTGCTGCACGGCATCCAGCGAGCCCTGATCCGGAGCCAGGAGCTGGGAGACGAGAAGATCCAGATCGTGAGTCAGATGGTGGAACTGGTGGAGAACCGGACCAGACAAGTGGACGGTCACGTGGAGCTCTTTGAGGCCCACCAGGAGATCGGAGACACCACCGGCAGCATCGGCAAGGCTGGCCAAGATAAGTCCAAGAATGAGACGATCAGTTTGGCAGAAAAGCCCAACAACAAGCGGTCCCGGCGGCAGCGAAACAACGAGAATCGAGAGAACGCCTCCAGTAATCACGACCATGACGACATGAGCTCAGGAACACCCAAGGAGAAGAAGGCGAAAACCTCCAAGAAGAAAAAGCGTTCCAAGGCCAAAGCAGAGCGGGAAGCGTCCCCCGCAGACCTCCCCATCGACCCCAACGAGCCCACGTACTGTCTCTGCAATCAGGTCTCCTACGGAGAGATGATCGGCTGCGACAACGACGAATGCCCCATCGAGTGGTTCCACTTCTCGTGTGTGGGGCTCAACCATAAACCGAAGGGCAAGTGGTACTGCCCCAAGTGTCGGGGGGAGAACGAGAAGACCATGGACAAAGCCCTGGAGAAGTCCAAAAAGGAAAGGGCTCACACCAGGTAGTTCGCGGACCCTCGGGAACGGAGGGACGATGGACCGGTGTATTTATTCCATCGCCGCCGCCTTGCTGGAGTGCGAACGTTATCGGATGTGTATTTTTAAAGGACCCCGCCAGGGGCCCTCCCTCTCCGGAGGGGACGGCAGGGGTTCTCCGCCTTCGCTTTCCCTGGCACCTGTTTACCCAGACAGTGCTCTGTGGATCTGTGTTTTAGAAACTGCAAATATAGGTTTGAGTTCAACACTTCAGTGAGTCTCAGACTGATTCTTGGGGGAGGGGTGTGACTTGGAAGCAGTGCAGCACATTAAATGCGGAAAGTAAAGGCTCACTTAGCTGTTTCATCTTAATAAAACATCATGCTTCTGGTTAGTCAGGTTGCTAAAACTATAGCCTGTAGTGAATTTGTCACTGGCTACTATAATGTATATCCATACAGCAATTGAATGGCAAGGGTTTAAAGCTGAAAGATTATTTTTTAAAAAGGTAAATGGTTAAATTTTCCACGACAGGAAGTTTATATGCTAGTCTGTTCCCCAAATGGCTACTTTTAAATGGTGGGGTGCGTTTTTACTAAATCAGGCCCAAGTGGTCTAGTCAGGAAATTGAGACCGCGCATTGGCTCCTGGGGATCATAGCGTGGCCACTGTTGCTGCCGCGTGTGCGCGTGTCTTCCAGAGAGTGCACCCTTGCTGTGTTCCACTCGCAAGTGCAGCCAATAGGGTCGTGAAGCCAGTGTGCTTCCACTGCCCACGTGAGAGCTGTACAGACTGAAGATGACAAATAAATGAAACTTGGCTGGTTTGTTTCTCTAGCAGTATATTTGACTTAACGTGCATAACCTTGAACACTTCACCCTGAACCTTTACACACCAGCAGTTTAGACAGAGCCTTAAGCAGATGATATTCCTTTTGTCACTTTTAAGTGGAATCGAAGTTACCTAATTGCCAGCAAACATGTGTCCAAGAGATTTTATCTTGAGACCTGTGGTCAGGAAATAACTGCGCGGCCAGCACACCCAGCCCGAGCCTGTTTTTGTTTGGTCTCCGTGCTTCCAATGGTCCGTTCCTGCAGGCTTACAAGAAGGTCCTACTTCATGACACACCAGTGACAACGACATTCAATGTTAGTGTCTGGAAATGAATTCCACTGGGACACACCCATGCTCACTTGCCCATGGATTGTCTGTGGCTGCTTCTGTAAAGTGGTTGAGTGGTCACACAGGAATGTCTTGACTTCTCTCTCTCTGGGCCAATTTGAGGACCACCGACTCAGACCTGCCCATGACACTGACGTGCTGGGTCCCTAACTGCCTATGGGTAAAGGTAGGGTGGCAGCTCTGGGTCCGCATTTATTATGCATAAAACTTGTTTTCTGACCATTTGATTGTAGAGAACTTTATTTTATGAGACACAATTAATTTCCTTGGTCAGCTTCCATTAGAGGGTTGATAGTCAAGTGTGAAATGTCCTTGGTGAGACATTGGAATTTTAGCTCACTTCTGCGTGTGGTCCTGGGAGTTGCAGCGGGGCTTTTGCACTGAGCTACATCTCTGTCCCTTTTTGTTTTCTATTTCAAGACAGGGACAGGTCTCCAGAAGTCACTGAGTTGTGGAAGCTGGCCTCAAACTTCCAATCCTCCTGCCTCAGCCTCCTGGAGCACTGGGATTACAGGCTTGTGCCACCGTGGTTGGCCAAAATTGCAGCCTCTCACACACTAGTATTTGCACGTCTGTTTAGGTGTGTGCTTTGCAGCACAGCTCCACAGCGTGTAAGACTGGAGTATCTACAAATTGGATGAGGTTTACCTGACAGATAATGAGCAGAAGGCACACTAGAGAACTACGGGCTGATGCAAGTCCAGTGATGACACGAATGAGGACTGTTTATGGAAAATTCTATGGTAGTTTCTCACTTGGTTTTTTTTTTTCCCCCCCTTTTTGAGACAGGGTCTCGCTATGCAGTTCAGGCTGGCCTTGAACTCACTTTGTAGCCCAGGCTGGTCTCGAACTCGCAACGATCCTCCTGCCTCTGCCTCCTGAGTGCTGAGATTATAGGTGTGCACCACCACACCAGCTGCTCACTTCTGGTTGGCCCTAAATGACAGTTAAGGGGAGCAAAGGTTTGAACACGGTTGCTTAAGCTGGGTTTCTTAGTATTTACTCTGGTGTAGATGGCTCAGGAGTGCAGACAGACAGCACAGAGGGTTGAACCCTGCCTTTGCCCCTGTGAGATTTGCCCTTGAGAAAGCGGCTGAGGTTTTGGGGCCCAGAGCATTGCAGAAGGATCTGAGAGGCAAGCGGGGCGGCGTGCACCAGGCTGGTCTGGAAATCCAGATCCTCCTGCCTCAGCCTCTGAGGCCTGAGGTTACAAGTATGCATTGCAGCACCCAGTGTCTCCATGCTTTTAGAGCCATACCGTGGTCATTCATGCTAATACTGTGTGACTCTGTGGCACTCTAGCATATACAGAAGAGTGTGGATATTATCTATGTCTTGTCCCCTCCCCCCCTTTTTTGGTCAGTATTGGGGATTGAACTCAGGGCCGTCACGCTGAGTTACATCCCTAATCCTCTAGATGTTTTTATTTTGGGCTGGGGATTTAGCTCAGAGGCACAGCACTTGTCTGCAAGTGCAAGGTCCTGAGTTTGATTCCTGGTGCCAAAAAAGAAAATTTTTTTTTTTTAATTTTGAGACAGGGTCTCACTAAGTTGCACAGGATGGACTCAAACTTCTGATCCTCCTGCTTCAGCCTCCCAGGTGCTGGAATTACAAGCCTGCACCACCCCCAAGACCCTTTGCTTGAGCTCGTGGCCCATCCGCATTCATTCTGAGCCCAGATGGTTGTAAGCAGTTCTGGAGCTAACGTGGGGCCTTTTCACCTGGGCGCACTGCTAGGCAGCACCCGTCTGCCCATCACCCTCCTGGACCTCTCCTCGGGCGGGAGGGAAGCAGCCGTGAGATGTTTGTTACCTTTGCTGCCCGAGTCCTGCTGCTAAGGCAGAATAGCCACCTGCACTTTCTGTTAGGGGCTTTGATTCGGAATATGTGCTCAGTGACTCAGTTTTAACTCCCAAACCAAGCACACGGGTGAGCTGCCCCCTCTTCCCTGTGGGAGAATGCTGGCAGGCACGCAGACCAACTGAGAGAAAGCACTAGGTCACTTCCCTCTGCTAAATATTTGGTAGTACCTGCATTTGTTCAGAAACATGGGACTGTTTAAATCATTTCTGATTTAAAATCCCAATTTAATGAGTCAGGCAAGGTGGCACACACCTGTAATCCTAGCATTCAGGTGGCTGAGGCAGGAGGATCACTTTGAACTCAGGGCCAACCCAGGCCCCATAGCCAGACCCTACCTCAGAAAACCTAAATAAATAAATAAATAAATAAATAAATAAGTAAAAATAAAAGCCCAGTTTAAAAAGAAGTGGCTGCCACACATATTGCTCAGTGGTGCAGTTGCCTGCCTGGCAAGCACAAGGTTCTGAGTTCAGTTCCTGCTATCAATAAATAAATCTTCTGCACACTAGCAGGTTAAACCTTGGTTTGCAGTGAGCAATGGCTTCATTGAGGTAGAAATTTTTCCATTAAACAAAACGCTTATTAAGCAAGCTGACTTTTAAGTTGTCACCATGTGTCACTGCTGTGCTGTGTGCTTTGTTTCTGCTCTGCAGTCTAACCCAGGGCCTCAGGCGTGCTGGGCAAGGCCTCCGCCCCCACACTGCACCCAGCTCTTGTGCACTTTGTTAACTTCTTGGAAATGAGATCTCACTCTGCTGCCCTGGCTGACCTTGAACTCGCCATACTCCCGCCTCAGTCTCCAAGTATCTGCTCACGGGTGTGACCTCCACCCCGGCCTCCTGGGCATATTGTGTGGTCACACTGCTGCAGGGAGACGCTGCTGCTCCTGGTGCGGGCCTTCAGTCTCGGGGAGCGACCTCACCACTCCAAACTGCACCCCATGCTGGGACCCCGGCCTCAGGGACCACCACACAATCACCCAGTTTGTGACTTCCTGTGAGACAGCTGGCGGAGGTCTGGACATCAGCGCTGGAGCTCTGGGCACCACAAGATCACCCAGGAACCACACATGGCCAAGCTTCAGGTCATCCCGCCTTGGCCTCCTAGGGCCCCAGGCCTGGCTTGTGGCGAGTTTCTTGTCTCTCCCCCTCTGAATGCTGAGGCCAAGTGATTCGCATGGGCAGCTGCTGCCCTAGAGCCAGCGAGTCTCCAGCCCTGGGGTCCGTTAGGCCTAGGGTCAGGGTACATGGTCCACATGGGGGAGCCTGACGGCAGACACTTTGGCACTGTTGATCGCCCTCCCCTGACAGGTGGACCCTTTACCGGGAGCTTCCACCCTTGCTTCTGCTTACTGCAGTGAAGACAGAGTGCTCGCTCCCTGGCACCCCACAGGGGAAGATTCTCCCTTTGGAGTGAATTTGGGAGGAGGCAGATCTCCCTCCATCTCTGCCATGCAAGGCAGGGAACTGAGGCTCAGGCTAGGAAGAATAGGTGCCCCCTGGCAGGCTGGGTACTAAACACCTGGCACCGTACCCAGCCTGCCCAGACTGTGGCTTTATGAGCAGATGAGATGTCCTCGTGGGAGCCACCGGGTTTGGGGGCCGACTGTGCTGTGGCTGATAAGCAGAGCCGTAACTATGCAGAGACAGTTCTGCTTTGCGTTGTTCTTTTCTCCCATGGTGCTGGGAACAGAACCCTCCCCTGCACTTTGCCATTATTTTATGGAAACAGGAGAGTACTGACCTTCCCGTAGCTGCCTGTTTCATTTCTGGCCCTTTGCCCTGGAGAAGACGATTTCCAAGTTTTCTTTATGGCAAACATTCTGAATATGAGTGTCTCTGCAGGTGCCACACCGGTCTGGGTCTTGCTCTGTGATAGACGCCCAGGGATGAAGTTTCCATGAAAGGTTTTCACTTTCTTTCTGCCAAGTTGCCAGCAAGGCTGTACACTTCTTTGATGCTTCTGTAGTTACAAATAAGCATACGTAACTGCCCTTTGTTCTTATTATATGTGACCTATATACACAACACTTCCCTTACGCAGACACATTTTTAAGCATGTGCATAAACAGGTATGTACACCTATGACTTGCACCTTGTGTTGTGATTGTGACATTTTGGGGTGTATAGTGGCCATTTTTGTATTTAGCTTGAATTACCCCTTTTCCTATTGCTTGGTTATGTGCAAATATTTTCTCCAAGCCTGCTTTGATTATTTTATATTTGTTTATGGCTTCTTTGTCAAGAAATTTTAAAATTTGAGATTATCTGCTTTGCTCATCTCTGCAAAAAATACTTCAATCTTGGTTATATTAGCATTATAACAGCTGCTTCACAAGGGTGATCAAAATATATGCTGTTCATTGTTTATTACGGTAAAAGACATGTGACCATTGATGCCCATCAAAATTCTCCCCCTTGCTTCACTCTTAAACCATCATTCTGTGTTTTGTTTTGTTTTGTTTTGTTTTGTTTTTGAGTCAGGGCCTTGCTCCCTTAGTAATTCAGGCTGGCCTTGAACTCACCACATAGCCCAGGCTTGCCTCGAACTCATGGCAACACTCCTGCCTCAGCCTCCAGTGCACTGCCGCCACGACGACCTTATTTTCTAATTTTGAAAAATCACTGTTTTGTTGGAATAGACTCTCCATGCCACCCCCTGCCTCCTGCACTACTGCTTTTGCTCTGCTTTTGTCTCAGTATTTTCACGACAGAGGCTGCTGTAAAAGCTGCTCCCTCCTCGCGCAGCCTCAGGACTGCGTTCACCCTCCACAGGCCGGTTCCGCCCGTTGGCCCTCGCATAACCCAGGATCCTTGGCTCGCAATGATTTGTCTCAGGTCGCCGCGTCCCTAACCCTAACCCCGTCCATCACTGTGGACTTCTCCACCGGGCTCTCCCTGCGCGTGACCTGTTTCGCCCTGCATGGGCACCGCGCTGCACCTAGGCCCGTAACCAGGCTCCCACGCTGGGCTCCGGGACCCCGACCTTTGGTTCTGGTGCCAGCCCTCGCCCCACCCCCGTGGCAGGGACAGCCGTGCCCCTGGGCTATGCACTCACCCCTCCACCCTGGGTGCAGCTCAGAGGGGCCCGCAGTGCCTCCCCATCCACTTCAGATGCTGTCCCTGGGGTGGAAGAGTAGTGAGGGACCCAGGCTCCTACAGTTGCCAGCGTTCCAGAAGATTCCTAGGGTTTGGCCACGCCCCTCCATTGGCTGGCTGTCTTGCAGGCCCGCACCAATCACAGGGCCTGAATTTGAACCCTATTGTACTTGGACCAATCACAGGGTTTGAATTTGAATGTCTCACAGCCCTGTACTTGGACCAATCATTGGGCTTGAATTTGAACCTATCTCAGGCGTGTACTTTTACCAATCACAGGACTCGAATTTTGAACCCAGTACTGGGACAGTCACAGGGATAGAATTTGAACCCAGGGCCTGTACTTGGACCAATCGCAGGCAGGCAGTTGCTGTGAGCTGCACTCCCCGGCGCTGTTCTAGTCAGTCTAGCAGTGCTCCCTCTCGGGTGCGAGCGAGAGCTTGGCCCCTGTGAAAGGTGCATTCTCTGAGAATCTGTCCTTTCTTTGGGGGCACTTGGGATGGAACCCAAGGTTCTCTACCATTGAACTGCATCCCTGGCCTTGAATTCATAATCTTCCTGCCTCAGCTCCTGAGTAGCTGGGGTTACACGGGTGTACCCCCTATTATCATTTAACAATAGATTTTGTTTCCCTTGTGCTTACATATTGGGATTCTAGATAATTTCTTTGGCTCCATCTTCCAGCTCATGAATTCTCTCATTATCAATATCTACATAATCTGCTATTTATTCAGTAATTGATTTTTAAAGTTCAACTCTATTTTTCATTTCTTACTTAGTTATTTTTAAGATTTCCTACTTCCGGGAGCATGTTGTTCAGCTCTTATTTTCAAGTCATATTTATATAGTTATTCCATGATCTTTGATTGCTATACTTTTTGAATTCTTTGAAGATTTTATTTTATTTATTAATTCAATATTGTGATCAGCTAGCATCTTTGGAGTTTCACTGGTAGGCATTTTGTTTTGCGGTACTGGGTACTGAACCTAGGGAGCAATGAGACACAGCCCCAGCATTTTTATTTTTTGAGACAAGGGCTTGCTTAGGAGCCCAGGCTGGCCTCGAACCTGTGATCTTAGTGTCTCAGTCTCTCTCCAGGACCTGGAATTACAGGCATACACTACCACGCCTTGCTTTAAGGATGCATTCAAAATATCTGTTTTGGTGCAGTAGAAAAATAAAGGCAGAGCCTTTATTACTGGCACAGAGGTGGAGAGGCGACCTGCGGAGAAAAGCAAACTGCCTCTCCGGCAGACAAGACTGGGGCTTTTATCCAGTTTGGGGGGGGGGGGGAGTTTGAAGGGGGCGGGCAGAATAACGTATTGGCAGCTGATTGGTGGATGCTGGCACGAGTCGATTATAAAGCAGGAAATCCAATTAGGGCTTGGAAGAACTTGGAAGTCGGTACTGGAGGTCGCTTTGTCGCTCTAAAGCCCAGCACCGCACGGGCAGAAGCCATCACATACCTATAATCCCCGCACTCTAGGAGGCTGAGGCAGGACTGCAGGTTGGAACTCAGCCTCAGCAGTTTAGAGCGACCCTGTCTGACAGCAGGGCGTGGGCCGAGGGTCTCCTGAAGTCCCTGAATTGGAGCTCCAGCACCCCCCGTGTTTATTTACTTGTTTCCACAGATTGGTGCAATACGGGCCGTCTGGAAGCGGAAACGGCAGTGCCTTCTTTGCACCCATCTCTGGGGTCTTAGCGACCTAAGCTCGTGCTTCCGTCCGAGCCCTGCAGCACGTCGGTGACTGCGCAGGCGATGCGTGAGTAAAGGCCGAAAGCGGCCCGTTTGGTGCACGAGAGTGGTGTGCGGCCCTCGAGTGAAGCGCGGCGCACTCGGCTGCGCAGGGCCGATCCTGGGAAGCTCGTCTGGAAGCGCCCGCCTGCGTGTGGGCCCCTCCACCGCCTGCGCTGGGCTCAGCCCCCACACTCCACCTTCTGGGACGAATCCAGGCCTGGAGGCCTCCTGCACCAGGCCTCTGCGCGCTGCGCCCTGCCCTGCCGCTTCACCTTCCTTACTATTCCCCGATCGATCGCCATCCGTGCCTAGCTGTAACTTTCCTACTGTACAGGCAGCTGAGCTGGGTAGAAATGTTACAGGCAGCCAGACGGGGCTGGGCTGTCGAGGAAGCTGGCACAGAGAACCAGATGTGACCCTGGAGGAGACACACACCTCTTGCTGTGAGCCAGACCTCAAGACAGAAGGCAAGACAAATGCAAACACAGCCAAAGTATAAACATCAGGGATTAGGCATGGATCACCTTGAGGAGCAGGAGTCACCCCCAACCCCTTACAGAAGAGTTACTGATCCATAAGAATGCTCACTTGGGCCGGGTGTGGGGTACACGCCTGTAATCCCAGCACTGGGGAGGCTGAGGCAGGACGATTGCTTTGAATTCAAGGCCAGTTTGGGCCACATAGTGAGACCTTGTCTGAAAACAAGGTGGGAGTTCAGGGATATATATCAGTAGCACAAACCTGAGGTCGTGAGTTTGGTGCCAGTACTGCTGGCTGCACGGATTTCTAATTAGGGGCCCTAATCTGTAGTGTGGTCCCCCATGGAAGGCTCCTAAAATTACACATTGGCAAGCAAAAGCAAAAATTAACACTGAAACTACTGCTTACAATTCTGTTAACTTTTTAAAAATTGCTGCTGGGGATACAGCTCTGCAGTGCAGCGCCTGCCTGGCAAGTGCGAAGCCCTGAGTTCGATTTTCAGTACGTGTGTGTTTGTCTGTATGTGTGTGTGTTGCATGTTTTATATTATTTAAGGCGCACGCTGTGTGTACATCATTTGTAAATAAATCCGTGCATGGAGGACTCAATGACACCAGTTGGTCTGGTCCCCTGGCCGTAAGGACACTGCGGGGACAGACGGTTTGCAGGTGTGTGGCTGGTCCTGTGCGACCTTACAGGCAGGGACCAGAGCCACACTTCTCCCACCGGACACCGCGCGCCTGGGAGCCAGGCCGAGCCTATGACCTCCCGCAGCAGGCAGGGACTGCCCGGTCACCGCGGGGCATGCATGAGGGTTCACATCCACAGGAACCCCAGCTGAGGAGGAGCCGGACCCAGCCTCCACATCTCCCTCCGCCGCCCGCAGGGCTCCTGGGGACTGAGTTCCGGCTCTGCCCGAATCAGGTGGAAATGGAACAGGCCTCAGCTCATCCAGAGGTCAGTCTGCCTCTCAGTGCCACTCGAGTTTAACTTGTGCGCTGTTCCCGGCGAGGCCCATCGTGCACCCACTCCAGGGCCACGCCGGGGTCAGTGTCACACGCACTGCGGGTCCTCAGTGTGGCGATGCCTCGGGTCGCATTCTGTTCCCTGCATCTTTTCAAGATGTGGCTGTTTTCATGAGCTTTTAAAAAGCATACTTGAGCTGGGCATGATGGTGCACACCTGTAACCCCAGCTCTCAGGAGGCTGAGGAAGGTGGGTCACCATGAGTGCGAGGCCAGCCTGGGCTAGAGTGAGACCTTGTCTAAAACAAACAAACAAAAACAAATACTTAAAAAGAACATTCTCTAGTTTGTGCCTCTTAAACATCTTAAAATGCAGCATTAAGTTTTTTCTATAAAACGTAAGATCCGGCGGCATTTTCTAGGCTTACCCTGCCTGCAGGATGAACACACGTGTTGTGTGGCCAGAGAGAGTGGGGCTCTCCCCACTGAACCACCATACAGGACGGCGGGGCGCTCACCACCCACCGGCTGTGAGGAGCCCTGCCCCCAGCCCCTGGCAGTTGCCTCCCTCCCACCTGGGAGCACCTTTGCCGACTGCTGTGGGCCAGGCTCCCAGGCAGGGGGAGCCGGCGGGGAGGCCTCGGCTCCAGGGACTCCTGGGTCACAGCGCCACTTTTCCACCTCTGGGAGCAGCTCAGTCAGTGCAGGGCCTCTGCTGGGAAAGAGTGGACAGGGTTAGGGAAGGGCTGGCTCCAACGGGACTGGAACTCATGGGTCTCAGCTGGAACCCAGGTCCTCATGAGGACATGGGAAGTCTCAGATCAGCAGTGACCAGCGGGGGTGGGGGTGAGGAGGTGTCTGTTCCGTGTCCCCAAACTCCGCCCAACACAGACTGGCGCAGGCTGGTGTTGCAGGCGGCACAGCGGGTCCCCTCCAATAACTGTCCACCCGGTACCTCCTGCAGTGACCTCTGTCCTCTCGCTGTCCCCGCAGGGCACCAGGATGGAGGGTGCAGGCCAGGGCCATGTCGCTCACACCTGCCACCTCACCCGGCCGCCCAGGGAATGCACCTACCTTGCCCCAAGTTGGTCCTCAGGTGGCTGAGGACAAGGCTGCCCGTCAGGGGGTCCCTGGTGTCCCGGCTCCCTGGGGGCTGTTGACAGGTGCAGCGGCCACCTGTGCTGGTGTCTCCGGAGTCCCCTTGCCTGGCCCTGTGTCTGCAGCCACGGCTCCTGGCTCACCGTGGCTGACCCTGCCTGGAGAGCCAGGGAGAAGCTGGACCCGTGTCCCTCACCCTGCATTAAGCTAAAATCAAAATGGATGGAGGATCTAAATATGAAATAGGTTGCAATCAGTAAAACTAGTGAAGCCATCGGAGTGGCACGAACCCTGTAAACAGGACCCCAAAGGCACGAGAAATAGTACCAAGAATCAACGTATAGGGTCATAGCAAAATGAAAACCTTTGCACAGCAAAAGAAACAGTCGGAAGGGACCAATCTCCAGCAGGGGTAGAAGCCTCGCTGGGCAGAGGACTGGCATAGACCAGGAACTCAGAAAACCAGACTCCCAAACTGAAGGAGAACACGAGTTAGGAATCAGTGTGGAGATTCCTCACAAAACTAGGACCAGATGACCCGGCTGATTCCCTCCTTGGTATCTTCCCCAAAGAGTTAAAGCATCTTATCGCAGCAATGTATGCACACCCACGTTTACAGCAGCGTAACAGCTAAATCTAGGAAGCTGCCTGCCTGGCCGCCGGGAGATGAGTGGATAAGGAAAGCGTGGTGTTTACGCGCCTTGGAGCACTGCTCTGCCGTAAAGAAGGATAAGCCTGAGCGGCTCCAGAGGTGGAGGCACCTTGAAACCATCATGTGAAATAAACCGTAAAACCTTTTGTTTTCTTTGAGACAGGGTCTCACTATGTATCCCAGGCTGACCTTGAACTCACAGTGATTCTGCTTCAGCCTCCAGAATGCGGGAATCACGGGTGAGCATGCTGCGCCCGGCTGCGGGCCTCCACCTTACAGTTTCCCCCACCTGAGAATCCAAAGCATAAGTCACAGAAAGAGCAACACGAAGGGTGGATAACAGGAACCTGGAAGACCGAGCCTGGTGTGCAAGGGGCAGGGACAGGGAGGCGGGGAAGGCCAGGGCGTGAGAGGGGTGCAGCCCATCACTGGCAGCTCAGAAACTTGGCGAGGCCCTGTCTCAAAATTAAAAATTAAGAAAGACTGAGGATGCAGCTCAGTGCAAAGGTCCTGGGCTTGCTCCCTGGTACTGAAAGCAAAACAGAACGAAACACCCAAAGGAGAGAAAAATCCACAAGAATGAAGTCACGTGAAGGTCTTTATTTTATTTTATTTATTTATTTACTTATTTGGGGTGTTTTCTTTTCTTTTTTTTTTGAGGTAGGGTCTCTCTCTGTAGCCCACCCAGGCTGGCCTGGGACTCACAGCCATCTTCCTGCCTCAGTGTCTGAGTACTGGGGTGACAGGTGTGCACTATCGCACCAGAGAGGCCTGCTGCAGCTGCAGGGTGTGGAGAGCCTGGACTCTGTCCCTTTGGGCTTGTTTTAGTTTGTCAGCATGATTAATATTTCATGGTTCTCCAGACGCACAGCGGTCGCTAGATTTGTCTCTACTCTTCTGACACCTTCCCTGCCATTTTAAAAGATTATCTGGGCTGGGGTTTAGCTCTGCAGTGTAAGCACCTGACCTGCAAGCCCAGGGTCCTGAGTTCCATCCCCAGTACCAAAAAAGCTTTCTGCTGAAACCTTGCGTTTCTGGGTCTGTTACTAATAAATCACGCTGGAGTCCCTGGTCATGTCCAGGAGGTTGACTCGGTAACTCTCGTGGTTACCCACACACTGCCACGTTATTTGACAAAATCACAGCCTCCCCCGGCTTTCTTGCACTGGTGTTTTGGAGCTTCTTTCTCCCACCTGTGACCCCGTAGGATTTGTAACCATGCTGGACAGGCGAAGTGGCCTTGTCCTGTCCTGGGAGAAGTGTCAAGCCTCTCACAGTTTCTCTGACCATCATTAGGAATTTCCTAAGATTTATTTCTAAAAATCATTAATAAACGTTGAGTTTAGCAGAGTGTGGTGGCCCACACCAATAATGTCTGCATTTGGGAGGCTGAGGCAGGAGGATCACCCTGAGTTCAAGCCCAGCCTGAGCTGCATAGACCTGTCTCAAAAAATGAAAAAAGTTGAACTACACTAAAGGCATCCGTGCAAATCTACATCTGTTGTGCTAATCATGTGTTTCTCCTTTCTCCCTGTAGGAAATGCTCACTGTCCTAAACAATCTTTTTGGGATTGAACTCACGACCTTGCACTTGCCAGGCAGGCGCTTATGCCACTGAGCTAAACTCCCGGCCCCTAAACAATCTCAATCCGCAGGATCCTCAGCAGGATCATTGGTCACCATGGGCTGCCCTTTGCATCCTGCTAGGCCCGGCCTGGCAACACTCGACTGGGAGTTCCTTCCTGTACCCCGGGGCTGGCAAGGGCTGCCATGGGGCTCCCGGGAGGCCGTGTGTCCCTGTGTGCCGACTGTGTGGCCCACCAGCCCCCCCGCCCCCACCCCAGTAGCAGGGGTACAGCACACCATGGTTGTCGGGGTCCCCACCCCACCCCATCCCATAGCGGGCTCTGCTGCGGTCACTGCCCGGGGCCCTCAAGGCCTCTCACGGGAGGGGCCTGGTCAGCCTGCACCTGTGCAAGGCCACTGACTAAGGGACAGAGCTGCCCCCAGGCCCAGGCTCCCTCATCCTTATCGCGGGAGCCAAGTCGAACCCTGCTGCCTGCAGGCCTCGTGTCACCCTCGAGGGCCGGAGCTCTCCACCTCCCTGGCGGCTCCAAGAACCAGCCTCAGTGACTCTGTCTGTCCTGCAGTTACCGGTTCATTAATTCCCGTTGCCGTGGTTACTGTGCGCCTTCTCTTGGTTTCTTTGCGCTTGCATCGTGGTTTGTCAGTCTCTGGAAGCCCTCGACCCTCCCGAGTGGGCCTGATCGCTCCACACCCCATGTCGCCCCTCCGGGGCCGTGGGCAGCTGGCACTGTCTCTGGCCCTTGAGGCCCAGCATGGGCTGCCGGGGGACCCTCCTTCCACGTTTCAATCCCGCTGTTTACATCTGCTGTCCAGGTTGAGTATGGGAAGTCACAGGAAGGAAGGCTGGGGCCAGGGTGACGGCACACACCTGTGAACGCAGCAGGAAGCTGAGGCGGGAGGGTGGCCAGCTCATGTCCAGCCTGGCCAACTTGGCGATTGTCTCAAAAATAAAAAGGGCGGGAATGGAGCTCGGTGCGAAGGCCCTGAGCTCGGCCCCAGACACCCTTGAGCAGTGTGCCGGCGATGGCACCAGCGTCACACTTGGTTCGTCCTGTGTCCCTCGGTCACCATGGTGGTTTGTGCTGACAGGAAGGCTGGTGTTGTCCAGGGGGACCAGGTGCACACCGTGATGGCTCCTGTCCCCTAGAAAGGCACCCTGCTGAGGGCGGTGGGTAGCAGGCAGAGAGCTGGACGGATCTGCACACAGCGGAG
This sequence comes from Hydrochoerus hydrochaeris, assembly GCA_004027455.1. Taxonomy (NCBI): domain Eukaryota; kingdom Metazoa; phylum Chordata; class Mammalia; order Rodentia; family Hydrochaeridae; genus Hydrochoerus; species Hydrochoerus hydrochaeris. The sequence goes on along the minus strand of PVLA01007544.1, from coordinate 22,023 downwards.
CGGACTTGGCGGCTCATTCCCAAAGAAATGCTCCCGGGCCTCCTTGCACCAGGGACGATGAACTGTGAGCTTTCTGCTCCACTGTCCCCTCCCTCATCCAAGGCTGTGTCCTAGTGGAAGGGCTAGTTCTTCCAGACAGGAAACCTCACCTCATGGCCAGGTGGGGCGGGAGTGCCTCCATATGACCGGGGTCTCCCGTGTGGCCCAGGCTGGACTCAAACTCACAGGGATCCTCCTGCGTCAGCTCCCAGACTGCTGGGACTACAGGCGTGTGCCACGTGCCCCGCTGGACTCTTGCACCCTCATGCCCCTGCTTCCTGTCGCGTCCTCTTTGCTGCTTCTGTCATGCGTTTTATTTTACATAGGAGCACATTACAGACCCACCGGGTTTAGAGACCAAGTTTCAGGCCGTGACTGGGGCTGCACAAGTCCCCGCCAGGGGACTCTCTCCTGCACCCTCGGGTGGGGTGGCCCCGTGCCCTCTCCTGCTGCCTTCCTCCCACACTCCAGGGACCCCAGTGGGCCCCGTGTGGGACGAGGGCCCGGGTGGGACAGTGAACACCTGCAGCAGGGGCTTGGTGACCCCGGTGGCCAGCGCCAGCCCCGCACCCCGCTTCTGTCCTTACACACACACACACACACACACACACCCCGCAGCTGCAGGGCTCCCTGAAGGGTCCGCTCAGGCCTCTGCGTGGGCCCCCAAGCTCCTGGGAAGCCTGTCCACATTTGACAGGCAACCGACGCCACTGCCACCGAGGGGTCTGAGTGCAGCTTCGGGACAAGCCACCCACCACGCGCGACAGGCCACAGCTCTTGCCGTGACAGCTGTGCACACATTTCCGGTGTGAGCTGAGTGCCGCAGAGCACGCTGCACACTCACGGGTTTTTATTTCCGACTGCTCCTCATTTCCCCAAATGGCTATTCAGCTTCACGTTCCCTCCAGGAACATGCCGAAGCATGACCTTAGGGACAGCTGGTGTGACCCGGCTTTAGCTGTCCTGCTAACCCTACAGGACGCATCTTGACGTTTTAATTTGTCCGTTTTCTAATGAAATTGGAAATATCTTCAATGTCTTTATTGATCGTTCTCAATTTTTTCCCCTCCAATTCAGGTATTTAAAGAAGTATTATTATTTTTTTTGGTAGTTTTGTTTCATTTTTTTTTTTTTGAGACAGGGTCTTGCTACTATGTAGCGCAGGCTGGCCTCAAACTTGTGGCGATCCTCCTGCCTCAGCCTCCTGAGTGCTGGGATTATAGACACGTGCCATCACACCCAGCCAGAAATGCACTTTTTGTGTGCAGAACGTGTCTGGAGAGATGTACAAAACCTTAGCATTGCTGATGAGCTCGGGGGAGGGGCCTGGGCTGGGGTACAGCGGGGAGTTTCTCTCTGTGTCGCCTTCTGTGTGCAAACACCACACGATTATCCAGTTGTGTATCAGCCGGGAGGGAGGATGTTGGATGTTGTCACCATAAAGAAATGCGGAGTGTTTGAGGCCACAGCTGTGTGACCCTGACGTGGGCATGAGGGTGTCCATTTACAGTGTCCATAAATACGTATGATCTTTATGAATCCAGTAAAATCCTGCACACGGGCTAACAGTTCGAGGATCGGTGAACACTGTAAGTCTCTGCCCCACCCACGTTCCTAGCACACTGGGCCTTTGGAGGGGGGTCGTCCTCACAGGCTCCTTTGACCATGACCCCAGGGAGCAGCAGGTGGGACGTGATGGGCAGAAGACAGGAGGGGACGCGAGGCCACGGCGGGGCCTGCTGCAGGACAGCCCCCCGGGCCCCTGGGCGCCCAGCCCTGTCTCCGCTTCCTTCCCGCTGCTTTATACCCTCGTCCTGCACTCGGTCACATGGTGATTCTGGCCCACTTGGCTCCTGTTCCTCACAAGTGAAGGCCAGTGGCCGTCACCCTGAGTGCAGAGACGGGCCAGGCCATGGTGCAGAGCAGGGCCCGGGCCTGGATGCATCACTGTCCAGTGGTGCGTCCCCGGTGAGCAGTGTCATAGTCACCTGCTCTCCCTACAGGGCCCTTGGAGCATTTTCCACTTTTTGGCTGTGAACCGCAAGACCTCTGTTTACACACTAGTCCGTGCCTCTTGGTGAACACGTGTGCATTTGCGTCAGGTGGGAACACTGGGATGAGCTTGCTTGTTATGAGGGGTCTTGCTTTGGCAGTTCCTCCCAGCTATTCCACCAGTTAGATCTCCTGCCAGTAGTGGTGTGTGAGAGTTGCAATTGCCCAAAGTCCTTGCCAGCACTTGGTATTGTGAGTCTTTCCCAAATGAGTGTAGAATTCATTATATCTATTCATTATGGCATCGTTGATATGGTGGTGGCTTCCAGCAAGGAGAATCGATCTCTGCAAGAAATGTCAGCTGTGCTCACTGCACTGCTGCTGGAGACTGAGGCTCTGTAAAGGACTAACATCCCTCAGGCAGCAGAGGAGCTTCACAGCAATGGCTCCTGCGTCACCCTCGGCACCTCCTTTGCATGTGCGCCCGTGAGCATGGTCAGTGTGACCTGTCACCAGAGCACAGGCAGCACTTAAATCAGGCTTTGAGCTTGCACAGCAGAGAACGTGGCGTGCAGGGCTGCTGGGTCAGTCGGGGAAGCAGAGAAGCCACCTTTATCACCGGTCCTGAGTGTGCTGCACAGACGGGCGGGGAGCTGACCCACCTGCAGGAGCCAAGGGAACGGCCGGTCCAACACACTGCTTAACCGGGAAGCTGAGAGTGGTGATGGCAACGTGGCCGCCAGGCAGGAAAGCAGCAGGGCCTGTGCATGGCCCCTTACCCCACTCTCAGCCCCTCCCCTGCAGCTTCCCAGCCCAGACTTCCTACGGCCGTCCCCTCCTGCCACTGCAGCTTGGTGGCCTGTGAGGGATCCTGAGAGCTGCCAGCAGCCCTCAGCAGGAGACAGAGACTGCTGGGCCATCAGCCGCTAACAGGTCAGCATCCCTAAAGAAAGACAGACCACAGAAAATAGATGTGTGTATTAAAATAAATGTCAGATGGAAAAGTTGTAAAAAACCCCCCCCCGCCATGGACTGAAGAGAGACCCACTGCCGTTACTGTTCTGCTGACTTAAAGGTAAAAACAAGGGTATTTATAATGCTTCGTCATGAAGTGGAGAGTGGCTATAAAAATACAGGTGACTCCAGTTGTAGAAGGCAATTAAGACAGTCTTGGATTTAAAGATGAATTAGGCAGGTTTCTCTTTCAAATAAAAATAATTGTTTGAATTTTGTGATCCATCACTGGGAAAGTAAATGGCTGTCAGACATAGCTTCATGGGAAATATTTAAAAAATAACTGCCAATTCCTACCTTCAAGATAAAGGTGATTTTTTTGTGTGTGTGTGTGTACCAGGGATCAAACTCACAACCTTGTACTTGCCAGGCAGACGCTTACACAACTGAGCTAAATCCCCGGCCTGATAAAGTTGATTTTTAAAATGTGAACAGCAGTCTGGAGGCTGAGGCAGGAGGATCATTGTGAGTTTGAGACCAGCCTGGACTACAAAATGAGTTCAAGGCCAGCCTGAACTGCATAATGAGACCCTGTCTCAAAAAAAAAATCACAAAAAAAGAAAGATCTTTCAGAAAAACTCTTGAAAGAACTTTTTGAAAACAGACTAAAACAATGAGTGTGACAAGCCAAACCAAACTGCTCCCATCTGCATGTTTTAAAAAGCAGTGAAGTTTTGGCAGCAAGGGTCAAGCTGGGGCCTGGCGCTGAACCGCCCGGCTCATCCCGGCTGAGGCCCTGCTCCTGGTTAACCCCTTCCCATCAAGGCGGCTCCTCGTTCCATTTCCTGCCAAGCCGCAGTGCGCTCCCTTCAGTTAATTTGCAAGAACAACTAATGGGGCCTGCGAAAAGGGGAAGTTCCTAGCGGAGCCAGCAGGCGTCTTTCCCTCCGTCCGTCCGTCCGTCCGTCCGCTGCAGGTGAGGCCGGAGCCCGCGTGACGGGATGCCGCGAGCAGTCCTCCCTCCCGCCGTCCCCGCCTGCACCTTCGCAGGACTTCTAATTTTTGCCACCATTAAAGCCAGGAAGCTGAGCTAACTGAACTTGGAATCTTAGCTGAGCACGTCTGCTCATTGTGACTTGGGGAGGAGCAGCAGCCCTGCAGAGCCAGACCCTGTGACTGAGGTGGCCCAGGACCCAGCGCCGGTTTTTACGAGCCGCCTTTTCACTGGACGAGCCGTGTTTCCCCCTCAGCCTTAGACTCCCAGGCGGGAGGACCCGGAGGCTCGGGAACAAGTGCGCTCCGGGGAGCAGAGGCTTTGGGGGACTCGCGCCAATGTGTCTTTTACTATTTTTTTTAACTCAGTAAGTTCTCTCTATTAAGTTTATTTTTTTCCTTCAATTAGATTTTATTGGTGCAGTTTAGATGTACATAATGACCACGTTCATCACAGAGAAGTGGTACCTGAACACGATCTAATTGGGTTCTGTAATTTTCTCCCATTCCTCTACCCTCCTTTCAACCCCTCCTCCACTCTCCATTTACAAAAGCTTATGATGGGTTTTTAATTAATTTATTAATTAAGTTTGCCTTTCTGAGACAGGGTCTCACCCTGCAGTTCAGGCTGGTCTTCAACTCATTTTGTAGCTCAAGCTGGACTTGAACTTGCAACAACCCTCTTGCCTCGACCTCTGGAGTACTGGGGTGACGGCGTGCACGTTTTTAAAATGTTAGGCATTCCCCGTGTATGTGAGTCACACACTGTGCCCTCTGACCCACAGACGGTCGGTGTGGTGGGTGTGTGTATAACTCAGCTCATACCCGGAGCGTCCAGAGCGTCTCTCTCACGTCACGCCCGAGGCATCTGGGGCCTGGGGTGTATGCGGACACGCTGCTGCTCTGGCGGCACCGCCTGCCCCTAGACTGCAGCTGGGGTGGCTTCTCACCTGCGCTCTGGTTTCTACAGCAACCAGGCACAGGTCCTGGGTACTCAAAGGGCGATGGTTGGGTGTGGTTTTCAATCAGGAAATCAGACTGAGAAGTGAAAAACAAGAGCAGTGTAAAGCAGAAGGGATTCGAAGGCTGGATCTGCGACGGTTCCCGCTGCTCAGCCACCTCAGAGTGGAAAGCGTCCCAGGCCCCAGGAAGGCTTGAGACCAGGCACCGAGCTGGACAGCAAGGCCATCGTAGCCGTAGCCGCTACTGTGTGTCAACTTGAGCAGTTTGGAAGTTTAACTGAGAGACTCAGGGTCCTGACTTTGTAGATATCCTCAGCCTGGGCAAGAGGAGGGCAGGGAGATTTTGTGAGTGCTACACCTGCTCTGGGGAGGCCTGTGAACACGCTAAGGGAGAAAAGAGGCTGCTTCTCCCCGCTTTGGCTCTGGCTGCTGTCTTGAAGTGTTGCCCCCGTGCCAGGCCACCCTGCCTTGGAGCCGGCTGATTATGGACTGAAACCTCCACAAACTGTGAGCTAAATAAACCTTTCCTTCTTTAATTTTGGCATCAGGTATTTTATCTCAGCAACAAGAGAAAAGTAACCAAGACAGAATTTGATCCCAGAGGAGTGGAGTCCTTGCTGTGACTATCCCTGGCCGTGTTGTTCAAGACCTTTCAGGAATGGCTTGTGGGAAGAGTTTGGAAAAGTCTGGAGATGTTGGTTGAAAGAACAGCCCTGGAACAGCTCAGGTTGTTCTGCGTGGGAGATTCTGGTCAGAGCTCAGAAGACCAGAAAGCTGGAAAAGAGCAGGCTTGAGAAGTTTCTGCTGGAAGAAGCACTGCGCTGGTTGCTGGACTCCAGATGGTGTGTGTGATGGCTTCACAGAAAGTGTCTGCATGTTGCTCGTGTCCGGAGACTTTGCCTGAGACTGAGATTAAGGGCGGTGAACTGATTAATCGAGCAGAAGAAACTTCAAGGCTGTCAAATGTTGAGGCTATGGCATGGCTATTCCTGGGGGCTTTTAACCAGATTTATGTTGTGAATCAGGAGCAAAGAGCCCAGCAGGGTGACTTAACATGTCAAGTTTGGCAGAAAGCAAGCTCCAGTAAGGCTGTGAACTGCAGAGACAGAGCTGAGATCTTGATTGCGGAGAAGGAACAGAATAGAAAAGAGGGTGGAGGGGATGTGGGGAACTGGTAGGTCTCCATCCTTTGTGGCCTTAAATCTGAAAAAGTGAAAGACTTTGCTTGGAGGAGACAACCTCCGAGCACCGGGTTCCAGGATGGCAGTGGAGGCCCCATGAGGTTCCAGGCGGGAGGCAGCATAGAGGAAATTTGTCCCTCACAATCAGGTTCAGAGAGCCCAGTGACCCAGGTACCCCACCCCACCGCCAAGAGAGGAGAGCCTGGCCACTGCGCCAGCGGCAGCAGACCTGGCATCACCCACATGGTGCAAACAGAACGCCAGAGTTATGGGGTTAAAAAGGCTTCCATCCCAATTTCAGAAGGCCTGGGGGGGGCAGGCAGTGCACCTCTGAGAGGGCAGTGTGCGAGGCTGTGAGTGGGAAGCCAGAGTGCAGTGGAGACCCCAGACCTAGGGTTTGCTGTGCTGCATTTTGGACTTGCTTTCGTCCTGGTGCTGTGTAACCCTTCTGTACCTTTAGGACCACAAGTGTTTATCTTGTGTCACTGCAGGTTGGAGGTGTTTTAACTTTGTTTTCACTTGTACAGGGCTTGCAGCTAAGAGTTTGCCTCACGTCTTGGAGGAGACTTGGGACTTGACTTTTCAGCAACACTGAAACTGTTAGGACTCTGGCAACTCCTGCAGATGGGCTAAATGCTTTTCACATAAAGGGATGTTCGTGAGTCTCTGGGGGACCTGGGACAGAATGTTGCATTTCTAATGTAATATAATGTTGATAGACTTAATGCTGGTTCTTAAGGCTTGTTAAACCTGTGTTACAGTGTTCAAGTGGTGAACCCTTAAGGATAAGCAGGTATTCTATCTGGACACCTATTTAAAGAAATGTGTCTGGTTGCCAAGTTGATAAAGGGTGAGTTGTTATGGATGATACGATGCGTCAGCTTGAGAAGTTTAGAAGTTTAACTAAGACTCAGCAGGGAGCCAGGACCCTTACTTTGTAAACATCCTCAGCCTGTGCAAGAGGAGGGCACAGAGGTGGTGTGAGCGCTGCACCTGCCTTGCTGAGCAGGGGCCGGCCGCATACACTGTAAAGGAGGAAAAGAGGCTCCCTCTCCCAGAGCTTTTACTCTGGCTGCTTTTGCTGTCTTCTGTCACCTTGAAGTGCTGCCCCAGTGCCAGGCCACCCTGCCTTGGAGCCAGCTGATTATGGACTGAAACCTCCACAAACAGGGAGCTAAATAATTACCTTTTCCTCTTTAATTAGGGATATTGGGATTTTTGTCTCCTCAATGAGAAAAAAGTAACCAAGACAGTTGCTAAGGGGCATTTGTCCAGCAGATGGAATTGGACTTGGGACTCGTGTAACCGTAACTTGTAAATACGTGTGCGCACACACACACAAGAATGCAGTGTGCAAGCACGTGAGACTCTCTGGACAGTTGGACACCAAGTGGGCACCAGGCCAACAACTCCCATGTCCTGTGGGAAAGACAGGCTTGCTGGGGAAGGACGGGGTCCCAGGAAGCCGCACGGCATCCTGCAGCTGGGCGGGCTGTGTCCCCTCGGCAGGCAACCTGGCTCCTCCAACCCTTGGTCTCTCTGCACTTCGGAGTCCCATGCTGCCCCGTCCAACTGCCCTAGGTGTGAGGACAGCTCAATCAGGGCCTACTGTTGTCCCATCCTTGCTCCCTCGTCTCCTCCCTCCTTGAAGGTGAAGGGGACCTCATTTTCTTCCCTGTCACCCCACAGCATTTAAACAGGATGAGTGCGTTTAGCATCACGGTGTCTTTCTGCAGCCATCCTGGCTTAAAGTAAATAAAGTCATCTTTGGGAGTGGCCGGCTCTGAGACCCCATCTGCCACTTGGGGACGCTGGCTCAGCTCCCACCCACCAGGAGGCACAGGTGGCCCCAGAGCATGGGTGGAGCCAGCACACAGAGCAGGCGGAGCACAGCAGGACCAGAGCAGGCTGGGCCGGGCAGGCAGGTGGGCAGCTGTGAGCAGCAGCTCCCAGGGGAAAGGCCGTGGCCCAGCAAGAGCTTCAGCTCCGAGCACAAGTGTTCACTGCCCTGGAGGCCAGCGGCGCCGCCCCAGCCGCTTTTGCTCACAGCTGGGGTGCACTGCAGGGTGGACAAGCGGGTGGTGGACCCAGGGGCTTTCTGTGGGTCGTCAGTCCCTGACCCCCGGAAGTCACCACCTGAGAGTCCGCAGCGAAGGGAGCACATGCTGCCCAGAAATGCGCAGCAAGACTTCGACCCGTGGCCACGGGGACTTTAAATCCACCCAGCCCAGGCGCGGGCAGCACCCACGCGGGCGGCAGGGCCAGGGCACCTGGGGACTGTGCAGGTGATGCTCATGCCTCCCGCCGTCTGGATGCCCCGAGCCACAGGAGGGAAGGATGCTGGAGAACGAGGCTGGGACCTGCATTTGCAACAGGAGGAAAGAGAAGGGGCCGTAGAAATGGACCCAGTCAGAGAGAGACGAGGAAAGCTGTGACGTCACTGTGCACAGTGGGTCCTCGCCCTGAGCCCTGGCTCTCGTTGCCACCCAGTCACCATGGCACCTGAACCTGCAGGTTCCTGTTCAACCCGGTCCCTGCAGGGTTGGGGTCTCCACCCACATGCTGAAAGTTTCCTACTGGCTTTGCTTTTGTCTGTTGTTTTTGAGAGAGTTTCACGAAGTATCCTAGACTGTCTCCAACTAGCAGCAATCCTCCAGCCTCAGCCTCCAAATGCTGGGATTATAGGTGTGTGTACACCTGGCTTATAGTGGACTTTTCACACTTAAGTCTTTAACCCTTATGGAAGTGACTTTCAAAATCACAGTGTCAGGTGGTGCCAAGATCCTCATCCTCTGCTTAGTGCCCGGCCAGGCGCTGGCCGCCAGCGTTGCGGGTTTGTACTTGTGGTTTGGAGGGGCCCTGCCGAGTGCTCAGGGCTCTGGTCGTCCTCACCTGCAGCCAGACCTCACGGGAGTGGCCTCCTCCCCTCTGCTGCCCCGGGGAGCAGGTGTCCCCCTGCTCTTCTGAAGGAGATCTTGGCTCCCCCTGCCCTTTCATTTTTTAGTTTTTCACACTGGACATTGAACCCGGGGCCATTACGCTGAGCTATAGTCCCAGCCCTTTTGTAAATTTTAATTTACAAAATTAAAATTTTGTGTCACTGAGTTGGCCCATTCTGGATTTTTTTTCCTCCTTTTTTTTTTTTTTTTTTTGGTACTAGGACTCAGACTTAGGATCTTGTGCTTGCCAGTCGGGTGCTGTGCCACTAAGCTATATACCCAGCCTTCCTGACTTGAATTTATGATTCTCCTGCCTCAGCCTCCTGAATGCCCGGCTCACCATGCAGAGCTCTGGGATGGGTGGATACTTGTGCAGTGCGATGTACACATGCACCCCATACATCCTCAGGGCTCCATCCAAGCTGCCTGGGACCAGTAGTCAGCGCCGAGGTGCACCTGGGGGCTCAAGATGCCTGGTCCAGCTGTTCTGGCCTTGCTCATCCAGAGTTTGGCCTCACTGCAGTCTCTTCCATGTTGAAAGGGGGGGACACAGGGGGGACAGCAGAGGACCCTGACCTGCCTCTCCTGCCAGCCTTTCTGCTGATTTTCCCGACTGAAGCCCTCACCCGGTTAGCCTGTGGCAGCCCCTTTGATGGCACGCTTGAGGACACAGTGGCCCTGGTCCTGGGGAGCCGTGTGGGTTGAGCTGCTCTGCAGCCAGGAGGTGCAGAGCCCGCGCCCCACAGCCCCTCCTGTGCGTGGAGTGGGGCGACCGCTCCCGGCCAGGTGGCAGGTGCAGGGCTGGTCGGAGGTGGCTGGGGTCACTCCTAAGGCGGGGCTGGCAGTGGCCCCCATGACTGTCACTTCTGTTAACTGAGATTTCACTTTGTCTTCTCAGTACTTGAGGTAACTCTCTCAAAGAAACCTGAAGGCCGGCCCAAGGCCTTTGGGCGCTCTGCTGCCCCCTGCTGACCGCAGGAGGCGGTGTGCCCGGCTGCCAGGCGGCGCAGCCTCCGGGTCCCCACAATGCCGATGTGGTGACACTGCTGGCCGGTCTTCCGGTCCGCGCCCTGGGAAGGAGGCTGCGCCTCGGAGTCTCGTGTGCATTTACCCGTTTGCGTCCAGTGCGGCTTTGTCTCACGGCATTCCTAGACCGTAACCCCACCTTGGCTTCTGTTTTCTTTGCCCCCTGGGGACTGAACCCAGGGCTCTATCGCCAGCCCTTTATTTCTTATTTTTGAGACAGATCTTGGTAAGTTGCCCAAGCTGAGCTCAAACTTGGAATCCTCCTGCCTCAGCCTCCCACAATGCCGGGATCACAGGCCAAAGCCCCCCCACCCGAAGTCCAAGTCCACTTTCTAAAGCCTTTATGAACCCACTCATAGACTTGGGTCTCGTTGACATTTACACACACAGTCCGCCTGCTTGTCTGTGTGGCTTCTCTTTTTCCATTGGGGGTCCAGAACAGGACAGGAGGGCCAGGGACCCAGCGGCCTGACGGCACCGCCTGTCAGCACTGTGCTCAGCTGGGCCAGGGCCTGCTCATCCTCAGAGCGGGGACCATGACAGCCCCACTTCGGGATCTTCAATTCCAGGGCGTCTGGCGCACGTCCCCTCCTCACTGCGGCCCTGCAGCCCCTCCGAGGTTTCTGCCCCAGGACACGGAAGGCAGGTCTTCCTTCAGGAGGCGCCCCACGCAGAGGGACCTGCGGTGAGCCGGCCGTGGTCCCCATGTTGCCCCTACCCTGTCATCTCATGCCAAGCTTTGCGAAGCCACCTCAGCCCTCGACGTGGAGGCTCCGCAAGAGGACGCTCGGAAGGCCATCAGGGCCAGCGCCCCAACGCCAAGCCATTTCCTGAGGATGCGTTCGGGGCTGGGGACGGGGGGATTGGGAGCTCTGCCAGCAGGAGTCAGGTCCCTCTGGGGACAGGGCAGGAGACAGAGATGGTGCCCCTCCAGCCCCCAGGCCTGGGATGCCACTCTCTCCGGCCACCCTGCCCGATGCACCTTCAGCCCAGGCACTGCTCCTGTGACACAAGGGGACCCGATCCTGATGGCTTCCTCCAGGCCTGAAGAGTGGGAGTCTTTCTACTTCGTGGGCATCCTGGAGGTGGGCGCAGTGGTGTCCACAGCCCCTCAACAGTAGCTGCTTAGCAGTCAGGATGCCAAGCAGCCGGTGTCACTGTCTCCAAAGCGATGCAAGGGGGTGGCAGCTCCTCTGGTTGATGGAAACATCTGGTGAATTAACTCATGAAGCCCCAAAATCGTGTGCACAGAAAGGCTGCCAGTGCACAGTAGGCACAGCTGTCTCCGTGTCTCAGTGGTTCCAAGTCTTCCCTGGGCAGTGCAGCCCCCCCCATGGGCTCCTCAAAACTTGCCCTGGGGTGTCCCCGCTGATGTCCATACCGTGTGCTCAGCGCAGCCTGGCAGATGCCTGCCCGGGGCCAACCCCGAGGTGGTGGCAGCGACTTCCTCTTTACCGTCTGCTCCGTCCCAACCGTGTCGCCACTCACTCTAATGAGCTCGGACACTGTCCCCAAATGCGAGTCCCCCAGAGCCAGAGGTCTGATGGGATGAAGGGCTTCTGCGGTGTCACACGTTCCGGCCAAGGGTGTCACCCCAGCGGCCCAGGCCCGGCTGCGCCCGAACTCCTGTCTGTTGTAACCTAACTCAAGCGCTGCCATTCTGTTCTGTATATGCCGTAGCCTTTGTTCTAAATTGAACTTTGTACTTCCTGTATGTCTCCTGCACAACTCCCAGTGCTTTGTCTCCTGTTGATTCCCCAACATAGCCCACCCAGAGCTGCATCCCCGGAGCAGGCCTAACCACAAGCACCACACTCTGACACGAGGCAAACAGCGGGATGTCCTGTTTCCTCAGGAATGCACAGAGGAGCTAATTTTTCCCCTAAAATGGGCCTGTTTCTCGGAACAGCCTGCCTCTTGCCTTCCCAACCCCCTTTTGCAGTTTTTCCCTTTATAAGTCCCTCTAATCCTTAACCAGTTGCACAGAAGTGTAAATTCCACCTGCACTCTGTGTAGCTGGGTACCAGCCTAAATAAAACGCTCCTTTTCCCTTCAAGACATCTTGGCCTTTTATCTTTTTTTCATAACTTTTGATCTTTGATTTTTGGGGTACAACATTTGGGGGCTCACCCGGGATTAGCCCTAAGACCCCTCCTCAAATTTTTCTTTCATCTGGGCCAGTGCTCTCTAAGTATCTTCTATTTATGTGTTTGTGGGTTATTTTTGTTTTGTTTTGTTTTGTTTTAACTTTGGCACACATTTGGACTGCAGACGAGCCAAGAGCTCCTTCTGCACTGGAGGGGGATGCCCTCCGGGGGCTACTACCCCTCGTTTGTGAATTTGGGGTTTTTACCCATTTGTGAATTTGGGGCATTTGCTCGTTTATAACTAAGTTGTTTGCTTCTGTTCCAGGTCTTATGCTGCCTATTGGTTTTAAGGGATTTAATAACTATTATTTCCCTTTAGGTTGCTCGAGCATGGACAGAAAGGTGTTTCTGTGTCTTCTGTGTCTTTTGTGGCACCTTATTGTGTGTCTGTTTAACCGACTGTTTCTTACCAGCTACTATGGGACAAGGATCTTCAACTTTGTCTCTAACTCCTCTGAGTCTAGTTCTTAATCATTTTGGAGAATTTAAACAGAGAGCCCAAGGATATGGAGAATCTGTACACACTGGAAGACTCTGTGTACTTTGCTCTCTGGAGTGACCTCATGGAGCTCCAGAATGGCCAAAGAATGACAGTTTTGATATGGCCACTGCGGAGGCAGTCCGAAGATACGTCTTTGGCCCTCCAACCCATCCTGACCGAACTGCATATATACAGATTTGGATTGACCTCATTTATGATTCCCCTTTCTGGTTAAAAAGGTTTCTTAAGGCTTCCAAGCAGCAGCCCAGCGATTCTCCATAACTGGCCCCATTGAAAGTGAAGCCAAGACCGGAGCCATGCCCAATTCTTCCAATCCAGGAGAAAGAGCCGCTGCCACCCCCTTATCGTCCCTCTGCGCCCCTGCCCCCTGGAGCCCGTTTCACCAGAGATAGAGCCTGCTCCCCTGGCCATCTTGGAGCCCCCTTTCCGGCCTCCCAGCCCTGTTTGGACTAGAGGTCACAAGTGACCAGAGTCGCCCGACTCCTCCTCCGCTACCCCCGCCCTTTTGCCTTTATGGGAAATACCTAACCCTGAAGATCCTGCTGCACCTATTTTCACCAATGTTCCCTTTTCCACCTCTGATCTGTACAACTGGAAGGGACAGAACCCGCCTTTCTCTAAGGACCCCCAAGGTCTCATTTCTCTCTTAGAATCCATTTTCTCCACCCATCGTCCCACTTGGGGTGACTGCCAACAGATATTGCAGGTGTTGTTTACCGCCGAGGAGGGAAAATGCATTTGTACTGTGGGGCGGAGAGCGGTGCTTGACCCAGACGGGAACCGGGCCTCTGACCCGGAACGCCTAAACCGGAATTTCCCTTTGTCCCGGCCCGATTGGAATCCCAACACCACTGAAGGTAGTGAGGCTTTCATTCAGTATTGCCAGTATTTTTTCTGCAAGCCCTTAAGGTTGCCGCCAGAAAAATCCACACAACCTGTCCAAGGTCTCAGAGGTAAGGCAATTGGCTAATGAATCTCCTTCGGGTTATTTGGAACGGTTGCAGGAGGCCTACTGTATTCATACCCCCATAGATCCGGCAACACCTGAGAACACAAGGGCTATTAACATTGCCTTTGACTCCCAATCGGCCCCTGATATCAAGAAGAAATTACAAACGCTTGGGGGACTTGAAGGTATGCCCCTTAGCCAGCTAGAGGAAATAGCTCACAGGGTGTTTGACAATCGGGAGGACCCTCAAGAAGTTAATGATAGAAAGCTGACCAGAGTGCTAGAAGTATTATGCGAAAAGGTCGCAAAGCCAGCTGACAAGGGAAAGGAGCGCCCTCCGCTGGAGAAAAATCAACGCACCTATTGTGAAGAAATGGGACAGTGGGGCAAGAACTGCCGGAGGCAAAAAGCAAAGATAGAAAAGGGCCCAAAAACCTTGCTGTCCCAGGATTGAGAAAGTCAGGGCTACAGAGGCATTTTACGGGCTTTAAGCAGACTGGGGTACAAAGTTTCTGCTAAAAAGGCTCAGCTTTATCAACGACGTGTGTCTTACCTGGGCTACCAAATTCAGGAAGGAAAAAGGACCCTACCTTCTCAAAGGATATGGGCTATTCAGCAGCTCCCTGTTCGCGAAACAAAGCAGCAAGTACAAGAGTTTCTGGGAGCTGTAGGATATTGTAGGCTCTGGATTGTCAACTTTGCAGAAATAGCGTAACCTCTCCATGATTCACTGAGTGGAGCTACTCAGCAGCCTTTGGAGGGGACTGAAATCCAAGATCAGGCCTTCAGCCAGCTGAAGCAGGCCCTCACTAAGGCCCCTGCACTAGCCCTGCCTGACTTACAGAAGCCCTTTGCCCTCTATGTAGATGAAAAAAGGAACACAGCAGAGGGAGGGTTGACTCAAACCCTGGCAGAGACCAGTGGCCTATCTCTCCAAGAGACCTGATAATGTGGCTGCTGGCTGGCCACCTTGCCTGCAAGTGGTCGCCTTGGTGGCCTTGTTGGTAAAGGAAGCCCAAAAATTAACTTTTGGACAGAGACTCACGGTTGTTTCCTTCATTCACTGGCAACCCTTATTAAGCCCCACCGAGCCGTTGGTTATCCAACTCCAGAATTATGCACTACCAGGCCTCACTTCTGGGCCCTGCCACTGTTAGCTATAAGACCACCGCAGCTCTAAACCCTGCCACGCTGCTGCCTGATGACGACCCCCCTGCACCCCTACATGACTGCACTGAGGTAACTGACCATCTTCAACGTCTCTGACCGGACTTAACTGATGTGCCCCTGCCCAGGGCCCCCTCATACTTCTCTGGCGGAAGCAGCTATATCCATCAAGGTAGGCGGGTCGCGCAGCAGCGGTTACCACCCAGTCCTGAGTCTTATGGGAGCAGCCTTAGAGCCAGGAGCATCTGCGCAGAAGGTGGAGCTCATTGCCCTCACTGAGACTCCTAAATTGGCAGAAGGAAAACAGGTTAATATTTACACTGACAGCAGATGTGCATTTGCAACGGCCCACGTTCACGTTCATGGGGCTGCTTATCAAGAACGAGGCCTATTGACCTCAGGGGGCCAAAAGATCAAAAACACTCCCCAAATTTTGGACCTACTAGCGGCCACCTGGATGCCAGAAAAGGTTGCCATCATTCATTGTGAGGCCCACCAGACGGGAGATGATCCTATTACGGGAGGGAACAATCTAGCAGATGCTACTGCCCGGAAAGCAGCTACAGAATCAGGGGGATGGAGACCACCTCAGCATTGTTATTGATCCCCCCACCACCTTGTCAGAACCTGTGTGCTCTCGGAAGGACTTGCATTTGGCGGCCCAGCTCCAAGCAAAGCCTGATATCCCTGGAGGCTGGTGCCAACTACCTGACAAGCGAGTCCTACTACCTGAGGCACTGGGACGAGAACTCATCCAACAAGCCCATAAGTCTACCCATTTGGGCCGATCGAAACTGGCCACCCTCTTTCAGGACCACTTCTTCATTCCCCAGCTGTCCAAGCTTGCCCAGTCTGCAAGCCTCAGATGCCCGCAATGTCAACTTGTAAATCCAAAACGTCAGCTGCAAATTGAGACCACCCACCATTGAGGAGCTAAGCTGGGACAACATTGGGAAATGGGTTCACAGACGTGGGAAAACCTGGACCGCAAGGTCACAAATACCTGTTGGTCATGGTGGACACCTTTACTGGATGGGTAGAAGCTTTCCCCACTAGGTCTGAGTCAGCTTTGGTAGTAGTAAAAAAGCTTCTATCCGAGATCATTCCTCAATTTGGCCTCCCCTTATCTATGAGGTCCAACAATGGTCTGGCTTTCACAGCCCAAATAACTCAAAAGTTAACCCAGGGTTTACAGGTTGATTGGAAACTTCATTGTGCTTACCGGCCTCAAAACTCAGGACAAATAGAAAGGATGAATAGGACTTTAAAAATGGTGATAACTACAATGGCCTTAGAAACTGGCGAACGCTGGTGAGTATCCTTCCTTCTGCCCCCTTGCGCGCGCGTTGTACTCCCTATGTTGCTGGAATTTCCCCTTTTGAGGCTCTATAGGGCAGACCTCCACCCCCACCCCTAAGATACCTGAGGAAAAGCTGGCTGACCTCGCTAACCAGGACCTTATTAAGTCCCGCCAGGCACCTCAGCCCGTCCTGACTTCAACTCACCGCTTATTCAGACAACAGCACCCAGCACCTGAGGCCTCTTCAAGGGACGGCCAACCTGCTGCTGACCCCGGAATGTTAGTCCTCATCCAATGGCACCATCGGGAATCCCTCGAGCCTCACTGGGAGGGACCCAATACTGTGGTCCTCAGCACCCCAAGTGCAGTCAAGGTGGCCGGAAGGCCGGCCTGGACTCACTACACGCACATCAAGCCGGTCCCGACGTCCAACGACGGCCACCCTCCAGATAAGTGGACTGTGCAGCCCTCTAAGGACCCAATAAAGCTAAGGATAACTAAATGCCCCTAATGTTGCTGCTTGTTTGTGGCTTCCCTTCGTGAGCCCTGGGAGCCCCTGTTCACAGCCCTGCTGCGGGACCTGGGTGATAACAGACTGTAACGATGGGGAGAAACTGGCAGCCAACACCACCATTCACGGCGTCAAAACCCCAGACCTTGGTTTGGGGTGTTTTTCCTTTTTAAATTTTATTTTATTTTTTAATGGCAGCTAAAGGTATTCAGATTACAGTTACATTGTGGCCTTGTTAAAAAGATATTTTCTTGGATTATTTAGAACATGCAAGCCTCATATTTTTAATCAGATGAAATATGTATGAAATTAATGAGTTTTTCTGATTTTAGATTCATTATGACTTTTCAGTACAATCAATTGTGATATTTACAGTATATGCTAAAATTCAGAATTTTCCAAACACTGGAATTCTACAAGCATTTTTTGTTAAGCCTTGTATGAAAAATTTAAAATTTTTATATTGCCACCTAAAATGTACATGAAATATGTTTGAAGTATTTCAAAATTCACAGTGAAATGTAGCTTCCTTGGAAAACAAACCACAAAATTTAGTAAGTTTTCTATTTTATCAACTGGAATGCTTTATATTAGGTTAAGCTATTTTTTCCCGTGCACATTCCTCATTTTTCATCCATTTATCCTGCCAATTATCTAATTTTTTATTGTAAAGTAGTTTTTAGTATTTGCTTTTATTTTTTTACTTTGGTGCCTTTTCAACTGGCATATCTTTAAAAAGTATTTTTCTTTCTGATTAAAAATGTGTGTGTGTATGTGTATATATATATTTGTATGTGTGTATGTGTGTATATATATTTGTGGGTTTTTAAAATCATATTGACTTTACCAAGTGAAACCAAGCCATACTGTTTTTGAGCCAGTTAAAAAAATTACAGTTTTTAGAGTGTAGCATTTTAAGGTGGTGAAAACACATGAAATGATTCAATATAGTTTAGACTACTGAAAGAAAATCACTTCAAGGATTTTGTTAAAAGTTTTAATGTCTGAAAAGCGAGAGGAAGGTAATTGACTGGTAATAAATAAAAGAAAAAAAAGATGGACAGAGGCAGTGGTTTTGTCTTGAGGTCAAATGTCTGGCTGTGCCAGGCGGTGAAAGAAGGCAGGAGAGCTCAGCTTGAGGGTGTGCGGTAAACTGTAGAAAGATCGAGGGGATGTGAATTTTATTTGCCTTGGTTGATAGTATCTGCAGATAACAGGTTTGAGAAGAAACAAATCTGTTCAGAATTTGACAGTATTAGATCAGTTTTGGTAGATTTATTCATAAGACTGGTGAAACTTTACTGCAAAATGTTTCCATTAAAATGAGATTATACTCTCAGTATTGTTCATACTCACCCGAGAAGGAATTCTTCTGTTATGCTTGGAAATGTGTCACTTGGAATTGAGATGGCTGGATCAATAGGATTAAGTATATCTAGTTTCGTAATAGGAGACCAAAACTATAGACACCTCACTGCACTTGTTACCCGAGACCTAGCTAGCCTTGGCAACTCTGTATCTAAACTAAAAGATTCCCTAAGCTCTTTAGCCGAAATGGTTTTACAAAACTGCCGAGGCTTGGACCTTCTTTTTCTAAAAGAGGGAGGTCTCTGTTTGGCCGTAGGAGAAACCTGCTGTCTATATACCAACCATTCCGGAGTCATCAGGAAAACGTGGGTGCCCTTAAGAAACGGCTACAGGAACGGGAGCGGGCACAACTGGCAGAACAAAATTGGTTTGAGCGATGGTTCTCATATTCCCCATGGCTGACGACTCTTATATCAGCAGCTACAGGACCTCTATTAATTCTCTTGGTCGGTGTAACTATTGGTCCCTGTATCATTAATAAACTGGTGTCTTATGTTAAGAGCCAAATACAAGCAGTTAAACTAATGATCTTAGAGATTCAAGGTGATAAATTGGTACCTTCAGACTAAACCATTAGCCAGAGATTTGTCTCACTGACTAAAATCAGTGGGGAATGTTGTCACCTAACTGGCACGCTGCCATTCTGTTCTGTATGCGCTGTAGCCTTTGTTCTAAATTGAACTTTGTACTTCCTGTATGTCTCCTGCACAACCCCCAGTGCCTTGTTTCCCGTTGATTCCCCAACATAGCCCACCCAGAGCTGCATCCCCGGAGCAGGCCTACCCACAAGCACCACACTCTGACACAAGGCAAACAATAGGATGTCTTGTTCCCTCAGGAATGTGCAGGTGTGCCAAAGAGTTAATTTTTTTCCCTAAAATGGGCCTGTTTCTCGGAACAACCTGCCTCTTGCCTTCCCAACCCCCTTTTGCGGTTTTTCCTTTTATAAGTCCTTCTAATCCTTAACCCAGGGGCACAGCAGTGTAAATTCCACCGGCACTCTGTGTCACTGGGTACCAGCCTAAATAAAGCACTCCTGTTTCCTTCAAGACGTTTATCTTTATCTTTTTTTCATAACTTTTGATCTTTGATTTTTGGGGTACAACACTGTCCTTGCTCAGGGGCTCGCAGGGGACACATGGTTGTGCGGTGCCAGGTGGTTTTCACGGAGGGGTTAGAGGTCAGGCCTCCGCGGGCACTGTGGTGGCACCCGGGTGGCCTCCAGGTACCAGCAGGCAACACCAGGTCCTCGGGGACTCCTGCATGTGGGGGGTCACAGGCCACGTGGGGAGGCCCTGGCACTCCTCACTGACCTGGCCCATGTGCAGCTCCAGGGGCAGGGCTGAGCTGCATCCTGGACAGGCCAGGCCCCGGGGCCACAGCTGGGGACCCGCTGGGGCAAGCACAACCTTCGTCTCCTGCTGGCTCCAGACATCACACCCAGGGTTGCCTGCACCCTCATGTGTCCATGTGAGTGTGGGTGTGTGCTTTGTGTCACGCACGCTGTGTGTGTGTGGGGTGTGTTCAGGGCCAGCAGAATTGGGGGTGGTGGGTGGGTCAGAGGGTGCAGGTCGTGAGCATGGGGTTGGTGAGGCGGTGCCCCTGGGCAGCTCCCTTGGGCAGCTCCCGAACCACCCTTTCTCCCAGAGTGGTCACAGCCAGCTCCTGGGACCTTGCCCAGCAACTGAGGCACCAGCAGGCTGAGTGCACAGTGGGGAGCAGCCCAGGCACCCAACAGCTGCCTGGGAATAGAAGCAGGAGCCCAAATGGTGGCGCACTCGGGAGGCTGAGGCAGGAGGGTCACAGTGAGTTCAAACCCAACGTGACTACATAGCGAGACCCTGTCTCCAAAAACCCAGACACACACACACACACACAAATACGGCACATCTCAAGCAATATAAGGTGGAGCATTTTCCAGAAGCAACGAGAAGCAGGATCTTGTGAAGTGAGGTACAGCAGGCCTTAACGGAAAAACGGATTTAGAAAAACAAGGTTCCACGACACTGTCCAGACCCCGGAGCAGAGACACGACAAGCCAGGGCGTCCGCAGGTATGAGTCGTGCAGTTCCATGGCTAAAAATTCAGAAGCCTTAACTGAAAAAAGGGGGTGATGGAATTCAGCAAAATGACTAAATGTTTAAGTTTACAGCATTCTGATTGACAGCTCCATGGGCCCATAGGCAGCGCCTGGGAAGGAGATGGCTCCAGGGCTCACAGCAGATAGCGGGCAAGGGCGTGGCCTTGCTGGGAGAGGCGGGGCTTGGCCGGGAGAGGCGGCCCCTGGGGCGTGGCCTTGCCGGGAGAGGCGGGCTTGGCCGGGAGAGGCGGCCCCTGGGGCGTGGCCTAAGGCTTACTCTCCCTCCCTGCTGCTGCCTTCTCTCCCTGCATCCTATCCGCCAGGCCGTCAGCCTCTCTCCTCCACCAGGCCCCTCTGCCACTGCTTCTCTGTATGTGCTTGACGAATGTGCACTGAAACTGGTAAAAGATGAGCCAAGAGGAGTTTTTCCTGCTTCAGGCTGTAGGTGTTGTGTATCCGGGCCCAGCACCGAGGAGACTATTAAGGTGCTGAGTGTAGGGCAGAGGCAAGCAGACAACAGAGGTAGCAGCATCACACGCTCAGCCCTGAAGGTACTTTTATGAAGAATCACAGTAATTGCCTTTATTTATTTATTTATTTTTTTTGGTACTGGGAATCAAACTCAAGACCTCGCACTTTCCAGGCAGGTGCTGTGCTGCTGGGCTACACCCTCAGCTGGAGTCACCGTAACTGGAGGAGGCCACGTGCCAAGTGCTAGCCTGTGCCCAAGCAGGCGTGTCCCCAGGACACCTCCGGTAAAGCAGCGCATAAAGAAAAGGTCAGGAGGCTGGCGAGATGGTGGGTTCTCCAGCAACCAGGGATCACGGCGGGCAAACCTGCCCCACTGTCATGCTCTGGAAACCATCCAAAGCCATTTGTTAACACAGAAATCAAAGTACAGCGTGTCACCACTCGTGGGACGTAGCTGTGCAGAAAGAAAAACAGTGCCAGGCGACACCGACATACTCCTCAAATCAGATGCTTAAACCACCATCCCGAGAGCCCAGGGAGAATAAGGAAAATCAACTCAAGTCAAAAGAACAAAATAACAAAGACGAGGTGAAAACAGAGGATACACACAGCCAATGGGAGAAAGAGCTTACTGTTCAGGAAGATTGAGCAGTTTGCAAATTTCCTGCAAGGCTGACATGGGGAGAAAAGCAGAGGCCCAAGTGACTAATACCAGGAATATGGTGGCACACAGCTGTACTCACAGCACCCTGGGAGGCTGAACGGAAGGCCCACATTCGGGCCCCTTACCATCTCTTGGTCCCCTTCCCCTTGGCAAAGCTCCATCTCTGTTTGCCTCTGCCTTTAATTTCCTCTCTCCTTACACTCTGGTCTTCGTCTCTTGTGCCAGCACCATGCCTTCTGGTTCCGGTAGTTTTGTAGTGAGTTTTGTAGTCAGGAAGCATGAACCCTGCAGCTCTGTGCTTTCTGCAGGCTGATGTGACGTGAGGCTGCCTGTGTTTCCGGGTGGAGCTGTTTCTGCACAGCTTCTGTGGGGTTTCCGATCACTTGAGGCTCATGGTGCTGTCTCAGGGTGTCCATCTGACCACGCTCACACCGTGGCAAGGTGCCGGAGTCCAGCTGCGGCAGGGCTCAGGGGTCCCAAAGGTGGTCAGGGAGTTGGCGAGTGAGAGACAGAAGACACTGCACACCAGTCTGTGAGTGAATCTGAATCTGCTTTATTTTTCAGAAGCTGGAGTATATGTTTGCTAACTTTTGGCAGTAACTTAAACCCCAAGCAGGAAGCGTCCCAGGCTTAGGGCCAGGCAGGGATAATCTTAAACAATATGTGTTAATTAACTTTTTTCACCTTTGTTACACTTTAATCTTGTTACTTAATTAGCTTGGGAAATGTAAGCAGACGCACCTGGATGCCCACAGGAGGGAGAGATGGAGCGGCAGCT
>PVLA01007543.1:35227-103380 GCA_004027455.1 Hydrochoerus hydrochaeris | reverse complement strand
TGGGAACTTTGTTGACAAATGCTATCTGTGTAGGCAGGGTGTGATTCTGTGTGGGGAGCTCTCCAGAGGACGGGATGCATGGAGTACAAAGGAGCCTCCTTTCTGCCACTGGCACCTGTTGCGTGGGGTGTGGCCACTGCTTGCAGAGAAGGTCCAGGTAATGAGGGTGTGGGGAATCCAAAGTATTGGGGTGTCCAAAGGGACATCAGTGGGCGAGGCAGGGAAGGAGACCCAGGGAAGGATCAAAGCAGAACCCAGCTCACCCCAGCCTCTGAGCTGCTCATGGCTTCAGTAGTGGTGTGGTTGGGCTGAGGGTTCCCCGTGTTCCTTTGCCCCACATCCCCTTCATTTCATATTGGGAGCAGTCAGCAGCAGGGAGGCAGAGCAGTCCCAGGCTCTCTCCACCCACCTGGCCAGGTCCCCTGGGCCACCACCCTCAGGGAGAGAATGAGCAGCCCTCTGCCATCTCTCCACCTCCACTCTCTTTCTCAGAGTGCTCCTCAGCCCAAGCAGCACTGACTTCTCCACTCACCTTCCTGGGGCAGTGCGATGACTCCAGTCTCGGCTGACTGCTGCTTTGGCAGCATGGAAGCTTACAGGACCTCCCTTAGGTAAGGATGGAAAGTGAGAGATCAGAGGCAGCCAGGGCCTCCCAGGCAGGGGCCCTGACTCAGCAGCTCCATCACCTGGGTCTTCTGTGGGTCTTGGTTGAAGCTTTCCAGGGCCTTGTTTTCTCATAGATCTTTCAGATGTACCTTCATCACTTGTTGAGAGAAGTGCAGAAGCTGTTTTTGCAGAGCCTGTTTTTCAGAGGCCAGCTGTAAAACGGCCTCACCACACTGGCACAGGATGCCCAGCATCTGGTCTCTCTGCTGCTGCAGCACTTGAGCTTTTCAGCACCACCTGCAGAAGACCCAGAAGTGAGTGTAGGCCTACCCTGGGGCTTTAGCAGTCTGATCTCAAAAACTCAGTAAGGGCCACTCTGAACCACTGGCATGCTCCTAGCCTCCAACCCTTGAACCTCTGCTCTTGAACTTGTACTTCACACCACAGCTATAAAGCATCAGATGGAGCCATGCCACATGTGTTAAGTTCTCTCTTCTAGCTTCCAGTTTTAACATATTGTCTCACTGAAACCAACAACTCTATGAAAAAAATGCTGGCATCCATCTGAAGTGATGGAAACTGAGGCTGGGTGATGGGAAGCACTGAAAGTGTGACCAGTGCAGCTGAGACCCAGTCCAGTGTGAAACCAAGGAGCCTCCCCTCCTACCCTGTCTCCTTCTAGGAGTAGGAGGACTCAGGCTTCTGGCAGGGAAATGACATCAAGACCTGGGAGGACACCAGAGCCACACAACTCTAACAGTCAGAAGCCAAAAGCAAGAGACACTCACACAACTCCTCTGCCAGACACTGCAGGACACTGGGGTCACTTGTAACCCAGCTGTCGGAAATCAGTTCTGGTCCCAGTACGTCACATCCCCATAGGCAGCACCTCTGTCCTAGCCTAGTCCCATGGGGAAGGAGTAACCTACCACTGCCTTGAGCTCTGAGATTGCCTCCTGCAGCTGGCCAAGCTTCCGAGTCAGCTTCTTGTGTCTCAGCTCCTCTGAGCTCAGGGTGGTCACTATAGTGGTGTTCTCTTCTCTCTACAGAGAATGGTAATCAGTGCCAACAGCACAGGCAGACCCGAGAACCCACCTGGCTGTCTACCGGGCAGGAATGGATGGAGAAGAAGTGGCTGTCTGCAGGAGACGCCCCAGCACGGTGCTGACTCACAGGAAACTTTCATGACTGAGGGGGACAGTGGCCCAGTGTGTTGTAGGGGGGAAGGAGCCAGAGGGGTTAGTGTGCTGCTCTGGCCTGAAGGTGCTGGTGGTGAGGAGCCCGGTGAGCAGTGGACACACACCAGCCTCTCCAGGCTCTCCTGCGTCTGGGCCAGCTGCTTCCTCAGATGGCAGTTCTGCACCACTAAATAGTCGATGGTCCTCTGCTGTTCCTGGATGTTAAGCAGGATGTTCCTCTGCTGCTCAGCCTGTGCAGCCCACAGCTTAGCCCTCATCTCAACCTGCAGAAGGCTCTCCTCCTGCACCCTCATTTTGTTCTGTAGGGACCGGTTTTCTTCCTTTAGTTGGCCCAAGAACCTCTCCAGCTCCTCCTTCACCTTCTGCAGCTCCCAAAGCATCTGCTGATGTTCCAGACATGGCCCTGCTCAGGGCTGCAGGGCTGGGACACAGGTGAGAAAAGTGGCAGTGGTAAGAGTCCAGGTCTCTAGAGCCTGAAAAAGCTCCTCAGTGCTCAGCCCCCACTCTAGGCTTCTTGCTTGGGCCTTGGCTTCCTCAGGACTGATTCTTCACACCCACATCATGGCCATGCCTGAAGCCATTTTCCTGTATGGATCCTGGGTGGGGATCCGCAGGGGGCACAACACCCCTCTCTGCAAATGGGGACACTGAGGCTCAGAGATAAGACTAAATTGGCCAGCTCCTAGCGCAGATACCTTTCCCTTTAACATTATGCCTTGAATTCATCCTGCTCCCTGGGACAGTGTAAGCCCCTCCCACAGCCTGGGCACACTGCCCTCCCAGGTCACCCTTGTCCCCACTCACCCACGTCTTCATGCAGTTCGCTCATCTGGACAGGAGGCTTCTCAACCTTTCTGTCCTGCTCCTCTTCCTTTAACTCATGCACCTGCCCAAGGCACAGGGGACAGCAGATGGAGGGAGGGCCTGGTAACCTCAGATACTTCTAGCACCCTAAGATCTGTCCTGTTTTCCCTCCTCTGGCCCAAGCTGCAGTGCTCTCTTTGAAACTCTCCCACTGAGCTATAGCAGGCCCAGACCCCAAATGCAGAATTCTTAGCACCTGACATTGTTCTCATCTGCACTGTGACCCTCTACTGTCATTGCAGCCCCATCCTTAGCTGCCTGGCCAGCCACGACACACAGCTTCATGTGGGTGACGTTCATCACCACTGGCTGTCTTAGGTTTTATGCTTTTTAAAAACTTACTCTTTTGTTCATCCTCTTTTGAAATTCTCTCAGCTGTGGAAAGAAGAGCAGTGATACTCACAAAACAATAAGTCACTGTGTTCACATCCTCCTGCATACTCCCTATAGAACACTCTTATGTCCATCATCTGCTTAATGCTGCCAACAGCCCTACAACACACTGTGATGATCATTTAATCACTCAACAGTTAACATGGCTGAACAATAGGATGAAAGAAATGAAGAGAGAAACTTGTCACTGTGGTGTAGTTTTGGGTGCAGGCCCAAGCACTGGTGGTGTTTCCGTAGCAGGATAAGAATGAGGGAAGCCTGAGGGGATAAAAGTAGTAAAATACCTCCTCAAATAGAAACAATAACAAAAAGGCTGAGCATAGAGCCATGTGCTTCAACCCTAGAAGTCCCGGGGTGGGGGGAGACAGTAACAGGCTTGTGTGCATCTCAGTAAAAAAGAGTTTCCTCTGCTTTTGAAGGCTGTGGGTCTAATCATCAGTCACACACACACACACAAACACACACACACACAGAAGAGAGTCAAAAGTAAAGCGGACAATTAGAGAATATTCTGAGTTTCTGTATAGAGTCAAATCCTGTGGAAAAAAAACACACTAATCTCATCTACTGTATCACCCAGAGAGATTGTCAACCTTTTGAATCCCTGATGAAGTTTTGATGTTGTCAGAGTCTAAGTTTGGCCCAGTGACCAAAACCTGTGCACCCATTCCCGTGTTCACATGTCCTTCCAGGTAGAAATCTGTGTCTTCACCAGAGAAACCAGGAAGGGGTTAAAGCTGCTTTAAGGGACAAAGTGAGAAGATTAAGGATCAGGAGAGGGTTAGTGATGAGAGTGTCCAATGGAAAGGGTCTTAAGCACACTCTACTCCTCCCTCTCTGTCCCAGAATCTCTCTGTGCCCCCACCCTCCTCTGTGCTCAGCCAGGGGAAGGGAAGAAGGTCTGCTGATGGAGGGCTCAGGGAGGTCAGGTGTGTGGGGATGGGTGACAAGTCCCACATGTGGCCTGTAGGAGAGACCCCCTGGATGTGAATGCATCCATTTGGTCTGTGAGGAGAGGAGCTGTGACAGGACTTGAAGGGGCACTGGAGTGCTGAGGGATCCTTCCTACTTGCTTCCAGGGGAGCACAGACTGCCAAAGAGCTGCTAGCTGGGGCCTGCTCTGGGTCCAGGGTCTGGGCTCTGTTTTAACTTTTTTGTGCTGCAGCCAATTTTTGCCTTCTGGTCTCTTCAGATATCCCAAGACTGGGAGGAGGAAATGGATGGGGCCACTTTATGACAGACTCTTCTATCACAGGGAACCACTCTAACACACTCCACTCAGCTCCACAGCCTGCCTCCAAGAGGGGTAACCAGGGCAGAACTAAACACAGCAGGCCTCAGACTTCTCCTTCCATTGGCCCAGTGGAACTGTGACATAAGGGGCCTAGTGAGGCCTCCTCCAGTCGGTGGGGGATGGGTGGAGTGCCATTAAAGCTGCAGACTGCTCCTGATACAGGCCACCCCAGGGAGCTGTGACAGGAGGGCCTGGGAGGAAGGGAAACGAAAATAACAGAAATAGAACAGAGTAAAAGCATAGAGAAAGATGGGAGAGCATCTACTAAGGAAAATCTCATGACACAACTCCTGTGAAATCACATAAGAGCCAGGCATGGTGGTGTGCACATGCAATCCCAGTACTCCAGAGACTGAGGCAGGAAGATCTCCCTGAGTTTGAAGGTAGCCTGGGATCCATAGTGCGTTCAAGACCCTGCACTGCCTATCAAGACCCTATCTCAAAAATCAAATAAAATAGTCACACAAAACAGACTTTTGAGGCAAACAGTGTTTACTCTCAAAAGGGGCCACACTCTTAAAATGTGAACATCAAGCACTTATAACAAGTCTGCATTTGTTTGACCTTGTCACTTGATGAATTCTCACCTGCCAAATCTAGAATGTGCTAGGACTCAGATCCTAGATTTTCCCCTGTGATGATCTTTCTTTTACCTCTTAATGATCACCTTCAGTTCTGTGGCATCAAATATGAGCTGCACAGCAACTCTGAAAGTTGTGTCTTCAGCCAACAGCCTATTGTGAAATCTGGGCTCATGAAATGAATAGTCTCTGTGACATTTGCTTTTGCATATCTAATAGTATCTCCAGCCTTCTAGATCCCAAATGAAGCCTTTAGTGTCACTCCTAGAACACGTTCTCCTCACAAGCTTCTATTTCCAAGTTCAACTTCAGCATTTTCAGTTGGATTCTTGGAATGAATTACTAAAAAGCATTCTGAAAATAAAGCTATGGGAACCAAAGGAATGTGACGCCTTCATCTTGCACACCACTGATAGGAAATTGTGGAGGCTAGCACAGCACACTCCATATAACAATAGACTTTTCCACAGCCAGAAGAAAATGACTTTGCCCAAGAGGTTGTTAAAAAGCATCAACTGTCTAAAATCCTGGCCTGAATTTGGTTTTATATGAAATAATTCACTCTTTATTAAAGATGAACATTAATGGAGACCTGTGTAAATCCATACATACCACCCGCCAAAGTTGATTGTTGTTGAGGTTTTTTTTAAATTTATCATTTAAAATGAGAAATGAAATTCATAAAAACAGTAATGTGTGGAAATAATGTGCACATTAAATTTATTTTAGTGGTTACTAAAAGAAATAATGTAGGCAATGTACTGCTCAGTGCTCAGTTTCTAGGTGCAGTGTGTGCTAGTTCTTACTATCCTGTTCTGCTGAGGGAAACTCATGCTTAAAGTTCAAGCTAACTTATATTGTTGAAATTTCATCAATAGGAAACAGGTGGAGGTTTGCATTTCCAGCAATGGCCTTCCTAAAGCAGTGACCTTGTTGGAGGTTCCATGCACCTGATCAAGTTCATGTGTGAGTGAGACCTCTTGATGAAGGAAAGAGCAAATGATAAAATGTCAGAAGTGATGACCCTGTCCTGCCTATGAGGAGTTAGCCACAACCACATAGGTAAGGGAAAGAATATTGAACCAGCCAGAGTTTTGAGTTTTTTATTATGCATTTGCCAGTTATCCAAATTACTGGACCTACTCTGATGCAGTGTATCTCCTCAAGGTGTGTGTTTCATGTTTATACAACTTTTGTTCATATATAACTCACCTGCACGATGTCATCTTTAAAATGATCTAAATTGAGAAAGAAGGGAAAAGTGTAAAAAGGGGAAATTTTGCCAAGAATAAGATATCCTAAATTTATAAATTGATGCTGAGGATGGCTTACTTTTTTCAAACTTTTCTACTGTGACTTTGGAGTCTGGCTAACTGGAGATTCTTATTTGCCTGCAAAGGCAGGAATTTGTTACCTACCAGACTATAAGTGAGCAGTAGGGTGGGATGTGAGGCTGCCAGGTGCAAGATGGTATCATATTGTCTTCTGGGAGTAGAGGCAGTGGGTTTTTATATTAAATTATGGGACAGTAGTTCTCTCCATTTTTTTCATGTGTAAAATTCTGTAGGAAGCTGAGTTTCAGGATAATAGATGAATTAATCCATTAGAGGAGGAAAATATTGTCATGAATACATTATGGATGTAATATTAGTTTTGGAACCAGGTTTATATCCAAACTGAAGAGCAAAAACAGACATGAAAGTTATAAAAATGTTAAAGTTTAGCCAGCAAAAAAGCATGTGTAATTTGGGGACCAAAGAACAGATTAGCACCATCAAAAAGAAACCACTTACAGTACTTACACTGACACAAAGGAAAGGGGAATCTCAGTAACTTGCCCACCAAAGGCTTCTGTGTGGAAAAGAATAAACTCCTGTGAGTGACTTTACTTTGGGAAGATCCCTGGGAGTCCTGCTCATTCTGGGTCATTGAAAGAAGTGTTTCTCTGAGTGCAGGCATCCAGGCATTCAGAGGTCACGGTAGCCATTGTTCCATGGGTCCCAACTATTGCTCACTCTGACACAATAACTTAGTATCATCCACATGATACCCACCCACGCATGCAGAATTCAGAAGTTTGCAGTCATGCAGGCTTCACTCTGAATTTAAAAGTAATGCCTTGGAGACCAGGCAATATGTGATGGGATTAAAGCCCCTGCTGTAAGCCCCTAGATACTGATGCATGAAACTGCTGAAGATGCAATAGAGACTCTAGGAAGACAAAGATGCCACAGTTGAAGAATGTATTCCTGGGAAAGTCAGATGCAATGAGTGGAGCTAGTCCAAGACAGAAGTCATGGTGACTCCAAACATCAAGGCCATCTTGGTGGGGCTTCTGGAACTCTCTGGAGCTCACATTAGTCCACTGTGTGCCCTGGATGTTGAAAAAGGAGATACAAGATTTAATGTTGGTAATGGTGTGTCTTAATTTGTAGCCTTAATCCTGTAATTCAGCCTTCTGCAATTCTAGGATGGGAATGAATACCCTAAGACATTATATTTTGAGGATATTGAAATGACATTTTGTATTTTATAGGAGCTTACCACGAATAAGAGTTTGGAGTCTCAGCACAGGCTTTGTGCTTTTTCTTTTTGCTTCTTCTTTGTAGTAGTGTGGATGGAATCCAGGGTCTTGGCAATGAGCCAAAACTATTGCTCCTGGGTATTTTTGTTTTGTTATATGAAACTGAGTGTTGCTATGGCAGGAAGTTGACATGGTGGGCTGCAGTTTGTGGTCCTTCTGCCTTGAACTAGAAGAGAGCTATTGTGGAGAATGTAGATTTTGGAGATGCATTGTTGGAGATGGGCTAAATTCATTTTGCAAAATGAGATGGACATAAGCCTTTGGGGGGCACAATGGATGGAATATCATGGTGGGAACCAAAATAATTGCTCCCAAGGTGCATTATTTTGAGGGCTCCCTTGCTGATGGGCTTTTGTGAGTGTGATTGCATAATGATGGCTCCCACTGTGGAGGGCTCTCCACTGAAGAGAATAGAATTTCATGGAATCATTTGGAGACATAGGAAAATTAGGAGGTGGGCCTTTTTAGAAAGTAGGTCACTGGGAATGTACCTCAGCAGGATATTCTGTCATTCTCTTTCCTTCTTCCTGGCTTCCCGGTTGCCATGTGGTAAAGAAGATTTTCTGTCACCCTCTCTACCCTTATTCTGCCTTTTCAAAGGCTTAAAAATAACAGAGCCAGCAGGCAACAGACTTAAACTGTGAGCAAATTTAATTATTTCTTTTAGTTTTTTATGTCATAATTTTGTCACAGTGAAGAAAAGCTGACAACACTTCTAGCAACAAAAGTAATGATGTAAAAGATAAATGGAAATTACTATAGAAACACAGAGGAATTGCTTCAACATCTGTGATTTTTCAGACAAAAAAATGAGACAATTCTCAGCTGTAAGTAAGACAGAGACACGTAGACTATAGGAAGCACCTTTGAGTGCTCGGATAGGACAGTAGATGCTTCTGTTCTGTGTATAAGTCTTAATGCCTATCATTAAATTGCAATGGGTACCATCAGGAATAGAATTTTATGCATAATATTCAGTCATAGTGCCTAAATACATGACCTGTATTTATAAACAAGGTATCTATAAAATATTTGGCTCATTTTAAGCACTTTCCATGGGGCAATCATTTTATCAGTTTTTGATACATTGATATCCCCAGTACTTCTCCCACCAATCCAAATGTCTCCTCTGCTTGGGGCAAACCTTTCTGGATTTCTCTGGTTTGATCATGCAGGTGTGACCTTAGGGTTCATGTCTCATTCCTTGCCCATTTATCTCTGGCATTGTTCCCTAGCTGCCATGTATTAAGTGACTTTGTTATTGTACCTTAATGCCATCTGACCATGGTCTGAATCCTCTGCAACCAGGATCCAGCTTAATCATCTTGAAATTGTATCAGGTTGATACAACTATGAAGCAGAAGGATATAAAATGAAGGAAGGAAAGTTATAGATTAAAAAAAAAAAGTATTTCTAAGAACATTTGGTCAAGCCTAACAGGGAATCTGTGTTAAAGTGAAGAGTAGAACTTGGAAATTAGGGAAGGGAATGTTGAAGAAAAAATGGCAACTTGTGCATGATCCATGAGGAGATACAGTAAAATGTGTTGATTAAAGGAAATATGTAGTATTGCTGAGCAAATTTGATGAGGCTTTTGTTGTTACAGATATAAATTTTTAGCTCAATAAGTCTTTCTTATGAATTTTTCTAGATGTTATCAAGCAATAGGCTTGGAAATGGCTTATAATAGAATTAGGCCATGCTTATGGTTGATACATTATGTCAATGGTAAGTTTAGAAGTTTACTGAAGTGACTCAGCAGGGTGCCAGGATCTTCACTTTGTAAAGTCCTGATTCTGTGCAAGAGGAGGGCATGGGTATGGTGTAAGTGGTGTTACAACCCCAGGGGTATAACCTGCTTACATTATAAGGGAGTGAAAGAGAGTGGCTCCCCCACCCCTTTTCTGTTCGTGCTACTTTTGCTATCTTTTGTTACCTTGAAGTGATACCCCTGTGCCACAGAACCCAGCTTTGGAGCCAGCTGATTATGGCTTGAAATCTCCACAAACTGTGAACTAAATAAGCCTTTCCTTCCTTAATTTTGGATGTCAGGTATTTGTCCCAGTCATGAGTTAAAAGTAACCAAGACGGTGTTTGGTACCAGAGAATTGGGATCATTGCTCTGACTGTATCTCACCATGTAGCTGAAGAACTTTTGGGAATGGCTTGCTGGAAGAGTTAGGAAAGGTTTGGAGATGTTACCTGAAAGGGTAGTGCTTAGAGAGACCATTCACTGAGGGACGACAACATTCAGGCTCTTCCAAACAGATGGCACATATTATTTCATGTCCTCAGTAACCTCAAACTATAGAAAAATCTTTCTTATTTTAAATATTTAAAGCCATTTTAAAAATTGATACATAATAATTGTGAGAACACTTATCTTTATTTTATAATTAAGAATCTGGATCCTGTGAGCAGGTGTCCATGATGTCAACATCAATCAATGGTACAGGAAGATCCACAGCCAGATGTGTACAGGGCAACACCATTCAGAGAAACCCACAGGCCTGTGCTGAGACAGCCTGGTACTACCCCTGGCACTGCCACTCATTTCCTGGTTATGCTTCCTCCAAAATGATAAGGGCCATGGGAGGAGAAGAAAAGTACTCACGACCCCTGCTTAAGTTGTGCAGTGTGTGTCTCATTTTCTTTCTCTGTAAAATGAGAATCAAAGTAGAATCTATCATTTAGGAACTGTGTGATGCTGAAAGGTTCAGATATAGTTTAGACCATGTTTGGTGAAGACTAAGCATGTATTTGCACTACCATTGCTCTCTGTGCTCTCAGCCAAAAGTTCTCCAAAAATGTTCCCACCAGAGCTATCAATTTTCAAAACTGTATTGCCCGGAGAGTAAAAAGGAGTCAACTTCTGGATCGGCACAAAAATCTGTTCTCCTATGTATTTTATATTGTGTGTCATTTTACTTTATGATCCTTCATAATTTCTCTTAGTTGCTATGTATTTAACATTAGATCTTCAGAAAATCAGAGTATTGGCTACTTTATAAAAACTCTATATTTCTAAGAAAAGGATAGGTGTGGACAGGGGTAATGTTATTATTTTTCTCAAACTAAACCAAGACAAGAGCAGGCATTTCTTTAACAGCATTAGAAGAATAAAGGGATAAGATGTGCTATGTAAGAATTTCCCAACGTGAATGCATTTATTATACTTCACAAAGAAACTAAAAATGTAAATAAGGACAAAAAATGTATAGTAGATTTTGTAAAATAGTAGGATGATGTTCAAATGGGAAGGGGAATTAGGGAGGGGATAAGAAAACAAGACAAGTAGAAATAAATGGAAGCAAAGCTTTTGTAAATAACAAGGGTAAGAGGCTTTGGAGGGAGGGAAGTAGGGGGAGAATAAAGATAAATCATGCATACGTAAGAACACCCTATATAAATGTGATCATTATGCATATCTAAACTTAATTAAAATGTAAGAAAGACAAGAAGAGTAATCAATGAGCAGGAATTTTCTGTTGTATGAGATTAGAGTTTCCAGAGAGTTAAAAAAGGCAAGTTTTGTCTGTTCTTGTACCTTTCCTTACACTCAGGGAGGTTCACCAATTTTGTTTTACCTTGAATCTTCTTGTAGACAAGTGAAGAACTAATCACACTCAACTAGGTGAATTTCACCAAGACAAAACCTTGAAGAATGCAAAACATGTCAGCAAGGGGTAAGTAATTTCCTTCTTCACTTTTCTCTAGTTGATGGGACAAAACACCCAACACTCAAAATGAAAGAAAGGTTTCTTTCTTACAGTTTTTGGAGATTTCATTCCATAATCAGCTGGCTCCAAGGCAGGGTGGCATGGCACTGGGGCAACAATTCAAGGCAGCAGCCAGAGCAAAAGGAGAGCCAGTGCAAAAAGAAAGAAACAAACCTCTTCTCCTAATATTGTATATACACTGGCCAACACCTCCTCCAGGGTAGGTGTGGTTCTCACAAAATCTCCTTGCCCTCCTTTGAACAGGATGAAGATATTTACAAAGTAAGAACAATGGCTCCCTGCTGAGTCTCTCAGTTAAAGTTCTAAACTGCTCAAGTTGACACAATGTATCAACCATAACAGTAAGTTAGTTTGATGAAATACACACTGTACTGTGTAAGGTGGGTATCACAGACTCATTAGGTCCACAACCTCCCAAATGAGTGAATGACTAAAGCTTAAATAAATGAGATAAGAAGTATGATTTTAGGGTTCAGATAATCAAAGCCTTCTGGCATAATTTGAGATTACTGGGGGCTGAGACAAAAAAAAGTTTTCTGGGCCTGCCATATTCATTTTGTTTTCAAACAAGGGAAAGGGTAGTGTGGAAAGCATCAGAAACTGAGCAGGACCTGGGGAGCTGGCTCAAGGACTTCTCCAAGTAATACATCATCTTAATGCAGGAGTATCTTATGTCCAGGTTGACCTTCACCACAGGAGTTAGACTCCTGCAGCTATAGTCTTTAGTTAATTGGGGTTGTAACCAGGCATCCTAAGGTGTGGCCTTGTCTTGTCCTTTGAGGTTTCAAAGCATCACAGGCATCAGCCAAAACCAGTGATTTATAGAGGTTCACATATGAGAAATCCAATGCCCATCTCCAGACAAGGGTTCAGGCCTTGGACAGACTCATAAGTAAGCATAGAAAGCTAGTCTGTGAACTTTAAATCCTGCTCAGAGCCACGGTATAGTGGTTTCCTTCAGCAGGAGTGGCTGAGTAAGAGAAGGGCATCTCCACTGGTAGCTATGTGAGTGTGCTTTTGCCAGTACCAAGGTTTTTCTACAACAGTTGGTGTCAGGATGGGAAATCCTGACTCAATGTACAGCAAATGTTGTGGAGTCCAGGAAGGAAGCTGTAACTTGAAGTGCATATGTAAGATATGCACACGTTTTGAGAAATCATAAATATTTAAAGTTTTCTCAAAGCATCAGAGAGACACTGCAGTTTAGGTAAGAAAACCAGTTTGTGTCAAATGTTCAATCTCAGCTGTAACAAAAATTGCAAATTGAAATAATTAAGTTTTTACTTTCAGCCAATCAGTTACACATCTGTTCCCAGTGATGCTAAAGATAACAGACACATACAATTATGGTTAACGGGATAAATCAATAAGTGGGTGTAGGATTTTGGCGCACAAGGGCGCTTATGGAAGGACAAAGTGCAGTGGGTGCCAGTGAAACTCTTACAATATGCTGAACCCTGGATTTAATTCTTACATGTTTCTTTTGACTCTATAGGCATCACTGTAAGTGCATTCTCTGTGCCCTTGGAATCTCTGGAAACACAACACAGTCTTACAGAATTTCTCATGTTGGGACTCTCACAGAAGCCAGAGGTACAAAGAGTCTTCTTTGTGTTGTTTTTGGGTATCTATGTGATCACAGTGTGTGGCAACATGCTCATTGTGGTCACCGTCACTGTCAGCTCCGTGCTGGCTTCCCCTATGTACTTTTTCAGTTTACTGAAAACTGTTTCTCTTCCTCTCTGGCTCCTAAGCTCATGGCTAACTTCCTGTATAAGGACACAAACATCTCTCATGAAGGCTGAATAGCTCAGCCTACTGGAGCCAGGTTTTTTGGCAGGTGTTGAAATCATTCTGATCACTGTGATGGCTCATGATCATTAGGGGCCCATCTGCAAGCCCCTGCATTACATGACCACCATAACCAGGAAACTGTGCAGTGCTGGTGGTGGTGGCTGGGTTGGGGGGCTTCTTGCATTCACCAGTTTAGCTCCCCCTGGACTGTAGTTGTCCTTATGTGGGTCCAACATGTTCCTCCACTTCATCTGTGACTTGTTCCCTCTACTGGAGCTCGCCTGCACAGACACCTATGTCACTGATCTGCTGGTGGTGGCCAACTGCGATGTGCTCTGCCTGCTGAACTTACTTATGTGTCTGCCTCCTACACTGTCATCTTTCACTCCTTGAGGCGCCACAGTGCTGAGGGGAGACACAAAGCCCTCTCTACCTGCCAGGCCCACTTCACTGTGGTTGCTTTGTTCTTTGTGCCCTATATGATTAGTTATAACCATCCATAATCTGTTTTACCCATAGATAGGGACATGGTGGTGCTTCATTACATTCTGACACTTATGCTGAATCCACTCATTTATACCCTGGGAAATGAAGCCGTAAAAAATGCTTTGAGAAAGTTCTTCAAACAATAAGAAATTTCAGCTGAAGTTTGAGTGGCAAAGCTGAAAAATAGATGAATTTATTTTTGTAAGTGAAACAACCAAATTCGTATTATATTACACTATATCATCTTTTAATTCTCATAGACTTCTATGGTTTACTTAGACTTTTCACATGAATTGCATAATTTTAATGTAAAATTAAATATATATGTATATATGCATATAAATGTTACATATATATAATATATATATATATCCTTAATTATTCTTCCTAATTTACATGTGAAAAATCTGTACAGCCTGATCAGTTAGTTGATAAATAAAGGTTATCTAGCTCAAGGTCAAATATTTTTGAATCATCATCCTTATCTGAAATTAGCAACCCATATCAAAGCCACATGAGTCTATGTGATCACTAGTTGCACTGCAGAAACACCAGGCAAGCCCAGCCCAATGCCTTCACACACAGCCTGCATCACAGGCTCCTGTGCATCCAGACCCAGCTTCTACTGCTTCTCGCCTGCTCTGTGATTTCAGCAGAGCAGCAGCTGCAGCAGGTAAAGGAGGAGCCAGGCCTGGAGATGGATGAACATGAGTCTGACTCTCATTGTCTGTGCTTGTTAATGATCTTGACTAAGTGACCCAAAAACCCTCTGAACTTTTGATGCTTAGATGTTAAGGTGTAGTCTTTTTAGATTCCAGATATAAGTTTGATAATGCAGTTTATATTTATGGGTCTGACTTAGTTTTTTGATCATGATGTCCTCCAGGTCTATCTATGATGTGTTAAATGACAGGATTTCTTCCCTTTTAAGGCATTTATTGTGCATCCAGGAAAAGGTAAGGGAAAAAGAACAAGGTCAATCTGTGTTTCAAATTGTTATTATGGGAATTGAATGAAATGAGTAATATGTAGCTTTAAAGCAGGTTTTGGCACAGAATAAAGTGCCAACATGTTGATCTGATGTTACTGTCTACCCAGTCCTTTCCTAAATTTCATAAGATGGTTATTTCCTTTGCTCTTCTACCTCTAATAGGTTTGAATACTATGCTTTAGAGGTCAGAGGTTTTATTTTTCATATTTGATGCACATGTGCATTTATTCCACATTTTTCCTTGTTTTCCAACCTTAACCATATCCTTTCCAATCCTTCAATGTTTAGGATGTGGGCGTCCATTAGTCAAAATAAAAGTCATCTGTTAGATGAATAATTCAGTGTCTGTGTGTGCTAGGAATTGAAGCCAGGGCTGTGTGTGTTCTGGCCATGTTCTCAACTACTGAGTCACATCCCAGGCCCATATCCATTTCAGTACTAAGAAATAATCTAGAAAGAAATGAGACACACAATTTTTCTGCTAAGAGGAATTAATTTCTAGGAACCAATGTATTGGGAAGATTACCAAATTTTTCTTTCTTTTCAAACTTTTATATCTATTACCATGAAAATTTGCAGAGCTTTGAGGAAAGATAAATAGTGACTCCTTTGAGTTTGTCATATTGTAATCCCAGCTAGTTATAACTCATACCTTAAATTCCATAACCATTCATAAAAAACATTCA
Source organism: Hydrochoerus hydrochaeris (assembly GCA_004027455.1). Taxonomy (NCBI): domain Eukaryota; kingdom Metazoa; phylum Chordata; class Mammalia; order Rodentia; family Hydrochaeridae; genus Hydrochoerus; species Hydrochoerus hydrochaeris. Next base: position 88,162 of record PVLA01007543.1, on the reverse strand, counting down.
TCAGTGGCATTGTTTGATTATGTGGCATTGAGAGTATTAAGATAAAATGATTCCTGCTTTTTTTTAATACTTGTTCTTGAACACAGGACCTTCTGAGCTCTACCTCTAAGTCTTTTTCATTTTGCATTTTGAGAAAGGTCTTGCTGTGTCACTAAATTGCCTGGACTAAGCGAAACCTTATGATACCCTTGCCCCAACCTTCTAAAGTGCTTGGATTGGATCCATGAACAACTGTGCCTGGCTTGATTTCTGCTTTAAACAGTTATGAAAATAAATTCAAGATGCAAGATTCCTAAACTCAAGCATGTCTTTTAAAAAAGAATCAGAAGAAAATATTTGATAAAATATTTATGATTTAGGCTGGAAACAACTTTTGACTGAAACTTATTAACATGAGCAAATAAATGTGGCTGTTTAGTAAATAAGCTGCTTCTGAATGGTAAGAAGACAAAATAAACAAAGTCCAATGATTGGACATTGACTCAGAGAGGATATTTGAGTCTACCTTAGCTAAAAGACATGAATCAGAAAGTACTCCTACAAAGAAAAAAAATTAAACAACCAAGAGATGAAGAGATAAATGTGCAAGCAAGAAATTTTGCACATTATATGAACATTTAAAAAGCTACCCAACTTTAGTAAGAACCAGGAAAATGCCAAATTACAGATACAATGAGATTCAATTTTACTTACAACCATGGCAAAGCCTAAGACATCAGACTATATTAACGCTGATAAAAAATAAGCAGCAGCAGGTTCTTTCCAATGTTGGTAATTTCACCACCTCAGCAGAAACTTATCTGAAGGTATTTATTAAAAATAAAATCCAAAAACACTTGACTCAAGTATAGGTCTTTATTTGATGAACTCAGAAAGATGTGCACATTTAATCATGCACAACAATACTCATCATAGAAATTTTTGTTTCTTAAAAAAAACAATCAAACAGAGAAATGGTTCAATGAAACATGACAAATGATGGATATTATACATAGGTAAATAATATAGATTTTTATATCTTAATAGACAATATGTAATGTATGAACTTGTGATTTTATGATGGTCATTTTTTGAATTCTGTATTATTCTACATTTTATCTTTTTTCTATTATGTTTTTTAAAATTTTCTTTTATTTCTTTAAATAAAAAAACAAAAAATTAAAGTGAAGTCTGGAAAAATATTAAATGAAAAGTTAAGTTGAAAATAGCGTGTCTAGTATGATTACAATAGTGGAAATATAAATCACAAAACATCAATATAATTTCATTTTAGGTGTGTATGGTTGGGTGAATATTTGTGTATGTGAAAGTCATTTTCAGAAGCAAATGAAAGAAGGTAATCAAATTTATGATAGTTTATTTTTTGATCAGGGAATTGAATAGCTGGGAAATATTTTAATTTCAATTTTTGCATTCTAATTTTAAAAATGCGCTCATACAAGATGGTATAATTAAAATAAAAATAAACATAAAAAACATATGTCACACTAAGACTAGTCTCTGACTGGTGCTAAGTAAATGGTGTTTTATTCACTCTTTTAAACAAAGGTGTTCCGATGATGCTTTTCTCTTGGTCCCTTGAAGTCCCTGAATACCTATGACCATGGTGCTCATTGTGTCTTAGTCTCTTATTACAGGATAACTCTCCATAGCTCTCATTCCTCCTGCCATTACATCACTCCTGGGGTCTTTTTGCTCCTTAATTATTCCTTTCTTATTATAACTTCAACCTCTTCTGTAACCTTGGTTAAGACTCTGCTATCCTAAAAGGCAGATACTAAACTCTAAGGAGACATTATTGCTTTGTCAGTTTACATGACTTTCTAAGCCAACAAACCTTTCCAATCCTTAGTTTCCTTGCCCAACAAGGAGTGCTTTATTCCTCAGCCTGTGGCCCACTCAAAGGAGAGTAATATATGCAAAGAGTGGTTTCTGACTGGTGACTGAGCCTGATAAATGTTGCTTCCATTATTGGCCAGGAAGAAAAGAAAAATACAATAATAAAAACCAGAAATAATGTAAACTTTTAAAGTTTCAGTGCTGTACACAATATACTGGGAAAGCAAAATGGTAGTATGTATATGTTAGCTGCATAGAAGCAGATTTTTACTTCTCTTTCATGAAGAGGTGTTTTTTTAATGGACATGAGAATATAAAGATACATATATCAGTTATATTTGATAATTTTTCTTCTTTTTTTATCAGAAAAATCCTACTCTGCAAGCCACAGTCAACACCATCATGCATACAATGGCACTGCCAGGGAAAGGAGCCCTAAATTACAATGCAGTATCCTGTTCCCTGAGAATCAAAGCCTTCATAATGCTGCAAATCACTGAGAGGTCTAATTAACTTTTTTAAGACTCAGTATTTTTAGCCTGTCTCCTCACTGAAATGAAGGCTGCACTGTGATGGGCTAAGAAACAAAGCCAAAGGATGTCAAAAATAGCATTCCTGAGAAAATGTGAGAAATTGAAGACAAATGTAAGAAATCGGCTGTTTCTGTTTATCTTCAGAGGAACGAGTATGGGTTTTGTAAAAAACAAAGTTTCAAATAAGGCTAGTTTAGACTTGAATTCTGTGTAGGCCAAATGTTGGTTGAATACACTTTAAGCTAATTTGGGCTAATTAGATTTGAAGACTTTTAATCACAAAAGGATGACTGTATGAGAAAAGGAATATGTTTAAGAGTTCAATTTTGCCATACTATAACAGTACATGTGTATATTTCAAAACACAGTGTTGTACACAAACATAGATACAATCCTGTCAATTTAAATAAAACAGAGAATCAAAAAGAGAAACTCACTGCTTCCAAAATAAAAATGAGTGTTTAGGTCAGAGTTTATTCACAGAGAATGCTCCAGGAGCATTAGCTATTTTGCTCATCATCACTACCACCGCCACCATCATATTTTTATTGTTACTATCATCAATGTCATCATCCTAATTCATTCATTCATTGATTCAGTTTCATTTTTTGTGATAGGCTGGCTTTGCACACACTGTTTAGCTCCTGCTGGCCTTGAACTCAGTGATCGTCCTGTCTCAGCCTCCTGAGTCCTGGGAATATAGGCACATGCCTGGTTCATCATCATTCTTATTTTTACATGATCTTATTTTTAAATTTGTTTTTCTTGAAATATGAAACCTCATCTTTGAGAGATGAACTTGAGTGTTCAAAGATTTCTAAATGATTTTATTATGATTTCTAAAACACACAGTTGCAGGAGATCACAGCTCAGCATCTGTTCTTCCATCTTAGATGTACGTGAGATGTGGCCTTGTGTGTGCTCTGGGGACATGTTAAACGTCAAGCACAGGCGATCCTGGAATCCTGGGTTGGATGTGCTTCTGAACCCACAACAGAGACTGCAAGAACAGGTGAGGCTTTTTGTTATGGCACTGGTGTCTCCTTTCTCCAGAGGACTGGAAGAGGATAAGCCCATTATTGTTCTAATCTGTTTATTTTGTGCAGTGCATTATTACATTCATTTTACAACCTTGACCATGTTTACCCTCTCTCTCCCTAATCTCCACTCTCTTCTCCTCAAGATCCCATGCCCACTTTCCATGTTTCCTTGTGTGAATGTTAAGTTAGATTAGTCAGACACAGATGTTGAAACATTGCATGGTTTTTCTTAAGTGAGACACCAAAAAGGAATAAAGACAATACAGTATAATTCTTACTGTGGGAGAGATTTGAATTCTATTCTACTCAGGTATCTCACAGTGATTCCTGCTCTCTATATTCCTCAACTGCCAAGATATTTGTGGCATTTTAATGCTGGAATAGGGAGATATTAATGTGTTTACCCTTTGTTTACAGAAACCTTTTTGCTGGTCCCATTAAGTATCATTGGTAAGATGATCTCATTATTGTGAATTCCCTTTCCAGAAATGAATGTCTTTTATGACAGTTTCAAGTGAAAAAACAGGTCTTGTCTTGGTTTCTTTTCCCTCATTTCTGGCACAAAATACCCAACTCCCAAAATTAAGAAAAGGTTTATTCAGTTCACAGTTTGTGGAGGTTTCAGTCCATAATCAGCTAGCTCTGAGGCAGGATGGCAAGGCATGGGTCAACACTTCAAGGTGGCAGAAGACAGCAAAAGCAGCAAGAATAAATGCAGGAGAAAAACAACCCCCTTTTCCTTCCTAGTATTGTAAGCATACTAGCTCCCTGGGGAGATGTAGTACTCAAATTGGCTCCAAGCCCTCCACTTGCATAGGATGAACATATTTACAAAGCGAGGACCCTAGCCACCTGCTGCGTCACTTCATTAAACTTCTAAACTTCTCATGTTGACACAATGGATCAACAATTACCTATTTTTTCCTTGATCATGGCCACTGAAAGGACAGTAGCAGTGGCCTTTGATTCTTCCCGTGGAAATGGCAGCCCTCAAAATGCTTCATGGGCTAGTGATAGTCCTGAAGCTTTTACAGACACTAAATGATTTTCACAATTTTTTTTTCAACTGACACCTGGTTTCAAATAAAATAATTTAATTCTCTGTGATTAAGAAAGTATGTCATGATTTTCCCCATGATTTTCCTAATGAAGAATAAGGTACAGAGCTGAAACGATTGTCTTACATTTAAGATGACAATTAATGCTTGAAACTAGGTCAACAAGGAGGGCTGTTTAAACCTAAGCTTTTCTTCTCTGACTTCAAAGAACCTGTATCTTTATGAATTTTTGATATTACATTACACTCATGCTTTGGATTCTTTTTTACACTCCAGATTTGTGAACTTTAACATGCAGTTCTGGGACACAACTTATGTTTACATGATTTGCAGTTTCCTATAAGATTTATTTGTATTCAGAGCCTTATTTTCTCTTGTGTAAAGTTGAATGCATAGAGGCTGATAATAAAATAGTCATCACTAAATACAAGGAAATATAGGGAATTTGAGTAATGGGAGAAGTTTCACTGATGAGTATCATAATACATTTAAGAATGAGTTGCATTGTGCTGTGAATATAGCACAAATTTTATTCCATATCTTGTACAAAACTAGAATGGAGGAGCTTAAATATTCCTAACACAAAGACATGACAAATGTTTACAGAGAAATAAATGATATTTACCTTAGTTTGGTGAATAAAATATTACTGTGCTGAAAAATCTTGTTTACCCCTTAATGTATACCTATTCCCCTTTAATATATACATACATGTCAATGAAACAATTGTATGTAGACAGAAACATTGAGCAGCCAAATTTTACTTAGTCATCAAATTGGACAAATCTTCATAAAATGTTAATAGGTAGTCTTTTCTACATACATGAATCTCAAGATTTATGCAAAATCCCTGTTCATTACTTGACCCCAGAGCTTCTTCATAGCATTTTTTACTTCCTCATTTCTCAGGGTGTAGATTAAAGGGTTAAGCATAGGTGTTATTAGGGTATAAAACAGAGCCATAGCTTTGTCACTGGGGAAGGAATTCATGGGTCTCAGGTACAGATACATGCAAGGTACAAAGAATAAGATAGCCATGACATGAGAGGTGCAGGTGGACAGGGCTTTGTGGTGTCCTTTAGCAGTGTATGCCCTCAGGGAGTACAGAATGGTGACATAGGAAGCAACCAGGATAGAAAAAGTGAGCAAACACAATGACCCACTGTTGGTAGTGATCAGGGGCCCCAGAGCGTGGGTGTCAGTGCAAGCAAGCTCGAGGAGTGGGATTAAATCACACAAGAAGTGGTCAATGACACTGGGGCCACAGAATGGTAGCTGGGCAATATATAAAACCTGTATCCCTCCATGAACAAAACCTAAGAGCACAGCAGCCCCCAGCAGGAAAGCACACACAGGTCGGCTCATGCTGGTCAAATTGTGCAAGGGCTTGCAGATGGCCACATAGCGGTCATAGGCCATGGCAATGAGCAGAACGACCTCAGTTGCAGCAAACATGTGTTCAGCAAAGAGCTGAGTCATGCAGCCATTGGTCTCTTTTCAGAGATCAAGTCAAAGACCATTTTGGGAGCAATGGAGGAAGAGCAGAAACCATCTATAATGGACAGATAGGATAGGAAAAAGTACATGGGTAAAGCCAGCCCCGGGCTGATGAAGATGGTGATGGAGATGAGTATGTTACCAGCCAGTGTGATCAAATAGGTCATGAAACACACAATAAATAAGAGTTTCTGGAGACATGGATTTTGAGTGAGTCCCAGGAGGATAAATTCTGTTACATTTCTTATTGTCTCATCCTTTTCATCAGTTAGCATGGATTTTGGGCATACGGTCTACCTGAAAGAAATTCATGATTATCTGGTATTAGGATATTATAAATTTCATACTCAAATACTTTATTAGTTGAGTACTGCTGTTCAATTAATGGGATTGCAATTTTAATCACCTCTGTGGTTTTGTAGGCAATTGTACAGCAGCATAGAATGAGGATAGATTTCTGCTGACTGACTTTAATGGAATGATGATAGTAACTTTCAATTATCCCTGAAGCTAAGTAAGTGTTCATAAGAATCAATACTGATGTGGTGTTATCCTCAACTTCCTGCTCTAAAAATTCCTGAAGATATCTTTCTTTCATCTTTTGGAATGTGTGTGTGTGTGTGTGTGTGTGTGTGTGTGTAGAAAGATGATCAACTATCATTATTTTGAATTTATACTTGTCTGTTGTCATGAGTATATGAAATAGAAAAGCAATATTCTACCAAAGTCATCTTTGTATGGCATAGCAAAGTGACAACTCTTGTTCAGTATAAACCAGCTGTCTTCTGTGGTCTAAGACTCCAATCATAAGAATGCAGAGCTAGGTTTGGATCTGCTCATGGAGTTGTTTTCTCTGGGACTGAAAAGGTACTATCAGTATCACACCTGTTGAGAAAAATTCATTCAACAGCCCTAACTGTCAAGCAGGCACTAAAGGACCCTTTCATCTATGCTATTTTTCTTATGTATTTAGAAGTGGCTATGTACATGATACAAAGAGCCACTAAATCTCACACTGTTGTGTAAAATAAATTTTCCCTGTAGTTGAAATTTATCACATATAGAATTGTGTTCTGTATTAGATAATTTTTAGTGCTTCCATCCAATGACAAGGCATAAATGTTAGGTTCACCTATGATAATAAAATTTCTTCATTTGAACTAATTCAGCTGAGTAAGACGTTGAATTTGTAGTTTTCATGGTTAGGTAGCAAAAATATTGAACATAAAAAATTAATTCTGTTTCTGGAATAAATAAGTATATATTTTTCAACTGCAAATATATATTGGTTTTTATTTTTTCTCCTCCTCTTTTCTAAGACAAAAAAACATGAAAACATACTTTCCAAAAAAATTTATGAACACCAAAATCATTATCATGATTTCTCAGCTTTAATGGAAGTGAGGGAATTATCACTGGTTTTCAGAATAAGTCAGCATTTGAGGTGTTTTCTTTTAATCCATAGCTTATATATAGATAGTGATTATGTGGTTAATCATTATTAGTGGATTTAACTCAAAGTTCCTTCAAAGTTGCAACAGAAAAAATCATGAAAAGGGAAAAATTCAAGTCACTAGAAACAGAAGTAAATAGATTTGCTGAATCTAGTGAGATCTTCATATTAACTACACTGACTTAAAATAACTCTAATTGTTCTAATCTGGTTTGTCCAAAGTACAAAGAAATGTTTTCTATTAATATTTTCATGTTTTCCTGCTCAAATTGATTTTTGAACCAAGGTACTAAATTTCAATTCTATTGTATAATTACAAATACTTCATTGCTAAGCAATGGTGAATGTTCATAAAATGTGAGGGAAAGGCAGGGTTTTCACTTACCTTGGTCTGGGTGGTGGTGAATCGCTCCATCTTAGACTGAATGTGGTCAACACTTTCTTGTCTTCGGGAAACAGGTAGCACAACTTTGAGTGGGTGCTGTACACTGAGAGGCGGAGTGCTGGAGTTATCGTTCTACACATTGCTGCAAATGGGCCATTTTTTTAGGCCCTTTGGTTTTAATTGTCAGTCTGGATTTAGTCAGAACATGGGCTGTTATAGTCAGGAAAATCTGATACTTCAGGGTATTATTTGTACTCTACTCCTTTCCTATTCAAGTATCTCCTTGAGCTATATTAAATGCAAATAAAAATATTGAGAAGAAAGCCAAATGATCCATTTATAAAATTTAGTGTATTCAATTCTAAAATATATAAATTAATAAAATCTGCTTCATTGGTCATTATTTTCTGCACCAATATTTTTTCCCCAAGAATCCACAGTCAACACGGTGAGACAATTCTTTACACCCCTAACTCGGTTCTGTTTTGAACTCTATTGGCACAGCATCTCTGGAAGTTTCAGGTGGTTGGTTTGTGGCTCGGCTGATGCCCTTTTTCAAAGAGTTGAAGGCTTTCTTCACTGACTCTGGAGACCTTTAAAGAGCTTCTATGGACTGTGGGGCTTTGTGCTGACCTCTTGAGTTCCCAGAGGGTTAGTAATTAACTCTGCTGAAAGCTTTTCCAAGGCAACAGTCAAGGTCATTCTTTTACTCCCATTTGGTGGCCACAGATACCATTAGTGGTTAGTTTTAGAAATGCAGGTGAAGTGGAACTAAAACTATTTCTACAGTGTAGTTTACAACAAGACTTCAATACTGTAGTTTGGAAAATATATTTATTTAACTTGTTTGGTAACTGTGACATTGTTTAATCTAGCCTAGAATGTGGGGTGGTTTAGGCATAGAGAAAATGAACTTTTTGAAATTTTGGCTGACAAAGTGGTTTCTCTGAAGAATGGGAAAGTTATGTGTCTATATTAAAGGTTATATGTCTTAGGAGATTGTGACATTTTTATTAGTAACTAACAAATGGATTCAGATGACAGGAATCTCAGGTGCAAAAGACTGGAAATTTAAAAGTCCTACATATAATCAAGCTCTTTCATGATGTTTACTTAGATGCCCTGTCTTCAAGGTTAATTCACAGGCATTCATTCTTCCTTTATACTCCATGCAGACCATGCTGATACCTAGCATGAGATCCCATGTTTTCTAATTATAGCAATATAGGAAGTCACAGTCAAATGTTCACAGACAAAGATGACAACAGATGAAGAATGGAAGCTCTCTGGAATGGAGCCTCACCTGCTGCCTTCTTTCCTGTAGCTTCTGAGGAGGTGAAGTACCGGCTGAACCTCACAAGGAATCAGCTTTCATTGTTATCCAACTTGGTTTTGAAACAAATGGATACACTCCAGATTCTAGGGCCAAAGAGGCAATGTAAAGCTTTCAACCCTTTTCTAAGTATTTAACTTTACCAGCCTCATTCAAAAGTGCTCTGATTGTTTGAAAAACTGTGGCATATGTGTATATGTGTATATGTATATATATATATATATATATATATATATATATATCATAAAATATTTTAACAAATTTAAGATCAGTGGCATTAAGTAAATCCACATTTTAAAGGTCACAATTCCCATTATCTACAGACACTTTAGAGGTTCCCAAATTGATTTTCCTTACTCAGGAAATAGTTGTATCATAGTTTATCTCTTTTTCAGTCCCTAGTAACTTCTAGGTAACTTTGTGTCCATATAAATTTGATTGTCTCACTTTTTCTTAGTTAGAAAAATACAATATATCTTTATTTGTTCATGCTATGAATTTTTTGTTTTTTGGTGGTGCTGAGAAATGAATCCCTTGGTCTTATCACATGCCAGGAAAGTGCTCTACCATTGAGGCTCATCTTGACCTCGTGTGACCTCAGTGGCATGAGTGGAGTAAGTGTGTAACATTAGTGTTATATGTAAATTTTCAAGGTTCATTTGAGTTGGAACAGGTATCAATGTTTCAGAATTTTTTTTTAATTTGAGTTAGTACTAAAAATTCTTCTGTGGGAAAATAGATCCAGGAATAAGATGACTTTATAGGTCATTTTTACAAATCATTTTAAGGTGTAAAAATCATTTCAATCTCTTTCTAAAACTGAAGAGGAGACAATACTTCAAACTCAATTTATGACTCATTCACTCCCCTGATTAGTAAGACACTAAAATAAATAAAAACAAAATTATTTGCTGATATGCTGAGCCAACATATGCAAAACAATAAGCCCTATACCAAATACAGAATGAATCCATGTGGTCATCTCAACACAGGCAGAAAAAAAAAAAAAACATTTAATGCTATTTAACAAATTCACTATGGCCAAGATGCAAAGACAACTAAAGTGTCTCTGGACTGGATGACTGTTAAAGCACATGTAGGATACCTGCACACTGGAGTGCTGGTTAGTTATACTGAGAAAAGCATTGTCATTTGCAACAGCATGGGTGTACCTGAGCACTTTATGAAAAATTAACCAAGCCAAAGAGCCCCACCTACTGCAATCTGTCACTCCTGTGTGAATTCTAACAAAGATTCATCTCATGGACACAGAGTTGCATGGTTGTTACTGGAAGTTGGGTTCATTACAAATAATATTGGTGGAGATACTGGTTAAAGGGTACAAAATAAGCTCAAGAGATTTATGGTACAACATAGTGATTATAGCTATTGACAATATATTGGACTTTTAAACCTGCTAGGTGAATGGACATCAAAAGTCCTCACTACAAAAATGGTAACTGTGTAAAGCAATGTGTGTGTCAATTAGCTAAGTTTAATCATTCCACTAACTCCCTGTGTCCCTACATGCTCATGACAGCAGTGCCCATGCTGACTCATCCTCAAAGGCTACTCTTTCTAGGTTTCCCATAATACCCTCACATCACACCATCTCTGGGGTCTCTTAGCAATTATTCCTTCTGTAATGTAACTTCAACCTTTTCTATTACCCTAGTTAGGTTTCTACCAATCTAAAAGATTGAAACTAAAATCTGAGGAGATATTATTTATTTCTCAGAGTATAATACTTTCTAAGTAAATAAACATATGCAACACTCAATTCCCTCTTCCAAAAATGATTGTTTTATTACTAAATTTATGCCTTAGTAAAAGGAGAATATATATGAAATGAAAATGGTAGCTGACTGGTGATAGGATGTTGATTCTCTTCCCTTTATAAAAAACCCTAAAGTTTGTCAATCTGTATAAAATAAAATAGACAATCATGAAAAGATATTTACTGATCCAGAACACAAAGGAAGGCATAGGTAAGGCTTGATAAATATTATAAATATTCAAAATCATCACCATTACCATCATTATCATTACCACCACGACCATCATCATCATCATCATCATCATCATCATTTTGTCATCAATACCATCATTCTCAATTTTACATTGTATTATTTCTCATTCTGTTTCACTTGGGTACTAGGTCTTTTAATGATGATTTTAAATTTTATAAATTGTTCATTGCCTATGATTTACAAGGTTGATATTTATAGAAAATAATAGCACAGCATTTGCTCTTCCTTTGTACACATTGTACAAGGGATCTGGCCTTCCATAAGTTCTAGGGAACATGGGAAATGTCAGATACAGGTGATCCTGGGTTTCCTAAATTGGTTAATGTTTCTGACCTCACCTAATGAAACTACAGAGTCAGTATAGAGGTAAGTCTTTTGGTGTAGGCATTGATGTCTTCTTTCTCCTTTTCTAGCACATCAGATGATGTAGGAACTATTGTTTTTGAGAAATTTCAAGTCAATGTTGCCCAGAGATATCATAGTCATTCTCACCATTAGTTACAATAGAGATATTTATGTGCATGATAATACCCCAATAAGAACCCCTACTGACATGCTAAGTCACTGTGATGTGGTCCCTTCTCATAAATGGATGTCACTTCAGACATTTTAAATTGATTAGAGTTTGGGACGGAGGTCTCATCTCCCTTGATAACAGCTATTGTAAGACAGTTGTGCCCTTGGATCTTTCTGTTAGAATTGGTAGCCACTTACATGTCTCATGCCCTGGGCCATCCCTGGAGCTCATTCAGTGTTGGAAAAATGTTTACACATTTTCAACTGACACCTGGTTTCAGTGTAAATAATGCTACCTTATTTAAGGAACTGTGTAATGTTATAGACTCTTGTGATGAGAAATCAGGGAGAGAGATGAAGCGACTAATTTGTTTATAATGGTAATTGTGCAAAAATAAGATAAAAAGTAGGGGCTATCCAACTTATGCTTACATTACTTGCAATATCCTATAATCACTGATTTATCATCAGTGAACCTTCTCTTCATCTGCCCATGTGTCACATGGAGCTTTAATATTCAGATGCTTTCACTCCTAACTCCATAGGGCTCACTGATTATATTTCCTTTGTTCCATGAAATTCTTCTCCCAGTTCTCTTCATCAATAATTGCATAGCTGAAGGAGTCACATAGATGCCACTATAGGAGTGTTTCCAAAAAGGCTCTTTGTGATTGCAAGTGAAAGTTTTTCCATTGTTCAGTAGGTGAACATTTTTAAACCTGTCAGACTAGGAAGACAAAAATAATGTACTGGTGAACATACTTCTTGTTTCCTATTGTTGGACATTTTTTCATATACAGTTGTCTTTCTTCTTTTAAAACCCAACTTCATGCTGGCTGAAAAACAGAACATGAAAGTTGTTGAGAATCTCTTTTATACCAATGAGGCACCAGTAATGTAACTGTAGTAGGCTCTTGGTACTTTTGACCCTAAAAATAATAATATTTGTGCACATAGTAATAAAGAAGAATATAATGCAAGTTGGATTCAGAATATGTTTATCTTTTCTTCCATTTTTAAAGAAATTAAGAATGAGAGGGGTGCCTAGATATCTTAGGATATTGGCACTCTTCCTACGGTATCTCAGTGTGAGCCAAGGGATCTGAATTTGTTCCTGATGAAAACTGGTCTCCATTAGGGGATTATTGCATGAAGAAAGTGTGGTATTAATACACAATTGGGTATTATTCAGCTATAAAATTAACAAAGCCCTGTTATATGTGACACAAGATATGAAATTAAAGAGCATTAGATAAAGAAAATAAAACAGGGTAAAAACAGCTTCTTCATATTCTTACTGATAAGTGGACACATGAAAAGCTGATCTCATAGAAGGTGAGGGAAGACTAAGGGTCACCAGAGGTTGTAAAGATTATGCAGGAGTGAGAATGAAGGGAGGTTGGATAATAGGCAGAAAATAAGAGTAACGAGTTCTAGGATTCTATAGTACAGTAGGGTAGGCCTAGTTCACAACAATGTATTATGCATTTTATTAAGAACTAGAAGGCAGAAAAATAAAGGTTGCCATCACAATGAAATGGTAAACACTGCATGATTTGATCAGTATATACATATATATATATATAATATATATTTTATATATATTATATATATATATGCAGAATTCTCATCTTGTACCCTATACTATTATTATATGTAAATTAAAGAATTCTGTGCAGAGAGAAAAATTGACCTCAACTTCCTCAACAAGGATAAAAATTCTATATAAATTGTCACTAGATAACTATAGTGTAAATACACAAATCACAAGATTCATTCAACATCCCTTTTCATTATTTGACCCCAGAGCTTCTTCATAACATTTTTACTTCCTCATTTCTCAGGGTGTATATTAAAGTTTTCAGCATAGGTGCTATTAGGGTATAAAACACAGCCACAGCTTAGTCATTGGGGAAGGAGTTCATGGGTCTCAGGTACAGATACATACATGGTACAAAGAATAAAATGACAACCGTGGCATGAGAGGCACAGGGGGACAGGGCTTTGTGGCACCCTTCAGCACTGTATGTCCTCATTGAGTGCAGGATGATATAGGAAATAACTAGCAAAGAAAAAGTGAGCAAACAGAGTGATCCACTGTTGGCAGTTATCAGGGGCCCCAGGGTGTGAGTGTCAGTGCAAGCCAGCTCCAGGAGTGGGATTAAATCACACATGATGTGGTCAATGACATTGGGGCCAAAAAATGGTAAATAAGACGTAAGTAAGATCTGTATCCATCCATGAACAAATCCTAAGAGCACAGTGGCCCCCATCAGGAAAGCACACACAAGTCAGCTCATGATGGTCACATAGTTCAAGGGCTTGCTGATGGATACATAGTGGTCATAGTAGACAGCAATGAGCAGGATGATCTCAGCTGCAGCAAAAATGTGTTCAGCAAAGAGCTGAGTCATGCAGCCCTTGAAGGATACAGGGCTCTTTTCAGAGATCAAGCCAAAGACCATTTTGGGAATGGTGGAGGAAGAGTAGAAACCATCTATAGTGGACAGATAGGACAAAATTGTACATGGGAGAAGCCAAGGGTGGGCTGACAAAGATGGTGATGGAGATGAGTGCATTGCCTGCCAATGTGATCAAATAGATCATGAAACACAGAATGAGTCGTGGATTTTGGGTGAGGCCCAGGACGATGAATTCTGTTTCATTCCTCATCCTTTCCCTCAGTTAGTGTGGGTTGAGTATATGGTATATCCAAAAAAAGGGCACAGTTTTTTTTGCAATATTATAAATACAATACTAAAACATATTCTTCTTTTATTAGTGTGGCTCTCTGAAGGTGATGAAGTATACCTGCTCTTTAAAAAGACAAAGGTAGTTTATATTTCTCTAATTCATTTTAATGGAATAGTGAAAATTCCTTACAAATATCATGATTAAACAAAATGATCTTAGGAATGAATGTTGACATATGGTTGATATCTGAACTCTCTTTCTAGCCCTGAAAATTTTCACAGCTTGCTTCTTTTCATTGGGATACCTGACTATATTATTTTAGTAAGTAAATTTTCCTTTCAGTTGAAGTTTTTCCCATAGAGATTTATGCTCTGGCTAAAATAGCTTCCCCCTTACACCTTACAAATAGAATTAATGGGATCTGAGTTTACCCTGAATATTCTAAGGTAAAAATATAAATGTGAATGATCTAGGATAATACATTTTCTTATTGAGGAATACATTTATTGTAATAAGATTATTTGTTGTTTTCATTGTTGAAAAGTAAAAGTTTTGAATGTGTAAAAAATTTTTATATGAACTTGTCTCAGATTTGAAGAGTGAATGTATGATGTTTCCAAAGAACATGAGATACTTTACTTATTTTCCCCTTTTTTAAAATTCCAATCTCTGCAAAACATTTTAAATATCTTTTTTCAAAAAAATGTATGCAATCAAACATCAGCATGACTATTTCTCATCTTCAGTAAAAATGAAGAAAAATATCTTTAGTTTTCAGGAAAGCTCAGACTCTGAGATGTTTTCTTTCAAGTGATAGCATCTACAGATGGTGACTATGTGATTAATTATTATTAGTTGATTCAGTTTACAAATTGTGATTTCAAAATACCAATAAGGAAGTAACAAAAAAGTGATACATTCAAGCCATTGCAAACAGAAGTATCCACATTCAGCACATTTAGTGAGATATAAATATTAATTTCTATATTTTAATGACCAGTTATTCTTAACAATATTTAGTTTGTCAAATTACAGAAAGTGTGTTTGTTACCTTGTCCAAATTAATTTCCACAGAAAACTACTATATTTCAGGTCAAGAATGCATGATAAGAACTACTTTAGTGAAAAGAAATTACCTAAATTAAGTTACTCTTCTTAAAAACTTTGAAAAAACAATTTGGTGTTCATTGACTTGGTTCAGGTTGCTTGTGGATTCCTCTGTGTAGGCTGAGTGTGTTCACTGCATTCACGCTGTCCACACACATGGGACACAGCTTTCAGGATTTTGTAATCTGATCAGTAAAACACTGAAATCATTATCTCTCCAGTCAAATTCTATAATTTGGACAGTTTATCTTATTCAGTTTTCATTGACTGCCCAGATTTACTAAGAAAATGAGCTGTTTCAATTAGGAAATTTTGATAGCCCAAGGTTTCATTTTCTACCAATTTTCTTTTTCTCTTAAGAAATACATTGAGCCACTTTCAGTCCAAAATTAAAAATAATAGAAATAAATCCAAAGTTTCCAAATCGATGAACTCAATTTATTCAACACTATAAAACAGAAGTGAATAAAACTCACTTCATTGCACAATTTTTTCTGGTAAATTTTGGTTCCTTAAGAACCAATGGATAATATGGAGAGAGAATTCTTCACATTCCTAACTCAGTTCCCTTTTCAACTCCATTTTCCTGGAAAACCACTCAAAAACAGAAGAAGCATCTCCCAAAGTTTCAACTCCATGGTCCGTGGCTCTGCTGCTGTTGTTTTTCAGCAGATTTTTCATTCTAAGTCCTTCTTTACTAACTTTGGAGACTTTTACAAAGACTCCTTTGGACTATAGGGCTTTGTGTTGACTTCACAAGTTCCCAGAGGGTTAGTAACAGGCTCTGATGAAATCTTTGCCAAGGTAACAATCAAGGTCTTTTCCTTATTCCCAGTTTGTGGCTGCAGATATCGTTAATCATTAATTTTAGAAATGCAGGAAAAGTGGATTTAAAGATATTTCTAGAATTTAGTTTAGAAGACTTGAATAATGTAGTTTGGAAAACTTATTTATTTAGCTTCTTTGGTAATTGTAACATTGTTGAAACTGGCCAAGGTTGTGGGGTGGTTTTAGGCATAGATCAGACTTAGAATAAATTTTTCTGAAAACATGGCTGAAAAAATGATATGGTTTCTTTGATATGAATTCTCTTCTTGAGGATTATAAACATTATATGTCTGTATTACAGGTTGTGTGTCTGATCCTTTTGGGAGGTTGTGACTTTTTTATTAGTAACTGAATGAGAGATTTCAATGGCAACATCCCTAGGTAACAAGAAATAAAATTTAAAATTCATAGATAAAACCAAGTTCTTGCATAATTATTATTTATTTAGATGCCACATTCTCAAGGTTAATTCAGAGGTATGTATCTTTTCTTTTTATTCTACCAGAGACAATGGGGATATTTATTTACTGTTCTTTTCAACCATAGATAATGACATTATAATTCTTACCCAAGTACTCAAGGATGACATCCACATCTACATAATAAATGCAATTTTGAAAGGAAATTCAACTATGCTCTTTCCTTTACCTTCGGAGGTGATGAACACGCATGTATTTCCAAGAAGCAAAGCAAAGATTTCCTTTGTATTCTTATCATCCATCAGTTTTTCAACTTTTCTTTTCACTAACATCACTCAGTGCAGTTATTTCAGAAAAATTGTGATTGTGTATATACCATAAAAATATTTTTTTACCAATGAACTACTTTCTGAATTCTAGGTGGATAATAAAATTTTTTTCTTTGCTTGTAACTTTTAAAATTTTATTTAAAGAGAAAAAAACAAACAGAAAAAAGGTAGAAATAATACAGAACTTCAAAAAAATAAATAGTGAGAAATCACTAGTTGATAAACTGCACACTATCAACTTAGAAATAGTTGTTCAAGTTACAAAATTAAAGCATAAAAAGAGGACGTTCAAACAGTGAGACTATGAACAGTTCTCTTCAATGATCCAGTAAAAACTTAGTAATAAGGTTATCAGTCCTATACACTTAAACATACATGCAGTTATATGCTTTAGAGCACTTTCTTTTCCTCTCTTTTTTACAATAGCAATTACATATTTTGGGTTTTATTACTCCTACAGTTTTTTATTACTTTTTACACTAGAGATACAATGTGATGTTTATAAATATGATTATTATTTATTTCACTTATGAGGATAGCCTCAAGTTGCTTCCATTTACCTGTGAAGATCTCAAGATCATACTTTTTATAGCTAAGTAATATTCCATTGTATAAAAACACCAAATCTTTTTCATCCACTTTGCAGTTGATGGGCATTTTGTTTTTTTCTAAGATTTAGCTATTACAAATTGTGCTGCTATGAACATGGGTGCACATATATCACTGTGATATGACCTTTTCAGTTTTTCTGGGAAAATACAAAGGAGGGGAATAGCTGGGTTAAATGGAACTTCCTACTGTTCTGAGAAAGCTCCATACTGATTTCCATAGTGGATTCAACAGTCTGCACTCCCACCAACAGTGGAGCAGTGTTCCTTTGCCTTGCAGCCTTGCCACCATTTGTTATCAGTTGATTTCTTGATGGCAGTTATTCTTTCCAGAGTGAGATGAAATGTCAATGCTCTTTTAATTTGCATTTCTCGAATGACCAGTGATGGTGAACATTTCTTCATGTATTTATTTGCCATTTGTATATATTCATCTGAGAAATGTGCATTCATCTCAGATGTCCATTTTTGGAGAGGGTCTTTGAATTTGGGGGGGCTTGATATTTTACAGTTTTTTATATGTTCTGGATCTAAGTCCTTTGTCTGAGGGGTTGCTGTCTAAAATTATTTCCTGGTCTGTGGGTTTTCTGTTCACTCTGTTGGTGATTTCTTTTGAAGAGCAGAACATTTTAAATGATATGAATTTAAAGTTGTTGATTCTCTGAAGTGCTTTCAATGCAGTTTGTCTTTTGTTCATGAATTCTCTGCATACCAGTATGTCTCTATGATTTCTACCTATCTTGTCTTCCAGTAGAGTTAGTGTTTCTGTTTTAATATTTAGATCTTTGATTCTTTTGGATTTTAGTTTTGTGTATGGTGGTAGGCATGGGTATAGTTTCAGTCTTCAGTTTGTGGAGAGCCAATGTTTCCAACACCATTTATTAACGAGTATATCCTTTTTCCAGTGAATGTGTTTAGCCCCTTTTTCAAATAGCAGGTAGCTGAATGCCTTTGTAGTTTGTGTTTGCATCTTCTAATCTGTTCCATTGATCCTCAGGTCTATTTCTTTGCCAGTACCATGTTGATTTTATCACTATGTCTTTGTAGTATAATTTCAAGTCAGGAATTGAGATGCATCCTGCCTTGCCTTTGTTTCCCAGCAATGTGTTTGCTATTAAATATTTCTTCTGTTTCCAAATGAATTTTAGAAGTGTTTTCTCTAAATCTATGAGGAATGTTAATGGTATTTTGATTGGGATTGCATTGAATATGTGTAACTGTTTTGGAAATATGGCCATTTTCACAATGTTGGTTCTATCTAGCCAAAAGCAAGGAATATTCTTCCATTTTCTAGTATCCTATTCAATCTCTTTTGTTAGCATAGCATAATTTTCAGCATATAGGTCTTTTACATTCTTAGGTTGATTCCTCAGTATTTCATTTGTATAGGTGCTATTGTGAAGGGCGATATTTCCATGATTATTCTCTCAGTGAGTTTTTTGCTTGTGAATTTTTGAGTGTTGCCTTTGTATACAGCTACAGAGCTATATTTGTTTATTACTTCTAGTAGTAGTCTTTTAATGGAGTCTTTTAGGTCTTCTATATAGAGTAATGTGTCATCTTCAAATAGTGATAATTTAAATTCTTCCTTTCCTATCTTTATTCCTTGTATTTTTCTCCCTTTTCTGATTGCCCTGGCTAGTATTTCCAGAACTATATAGGATAGGAGTGGTGATAGTGGACATCCTTGTGTTGTTCCTGATTTTAGAGAGAAAGCTTTCAGGTTTTGTCTATTTAATATAATGTTCACTGTTGGCTTGTCACATGGTCTTTATGAGATTGAGGTAGACACCATGTATTTCGAGTTTCTGAAGGACTTTTTATCAAGAAAATGTGTTGGACTTTATCAAAAGCTTTTTTGTATCTATTGAGATAACCATGTGGTTTTTGTTTTTGGTTCTGTTGATGTGGTGTATTACATTTATTAATTTGCATATGTTAAACCATCCATGCATTCCTGGAAAGAATTCCACTTGGTTGTGATGTATAATCTTCTGGATGATTTGCTGAATTCTATTTCCCAATATTTTATTGAATATCTGCATCAATGTTGATTAGTGATATTGGCCTATAGTTCTCATTTTTGGTTGGATCTTTTCTGGTTTTAGTATCAGAACAATACTTGCCTCCTGGAATGATTTAGGGAATATTGCTTCTTTCTCAATTTCATTGAAGATTTTAACGAGTGTTGGCATCAAATCTTCTCTAAATTTCTTGCAAAATTCAGCTGTGAATCCATCAGGACCTGTGCTTTTCTTTGTTGGAAAGGTTTTAATAACATGTTCAAGTTCTATAGCTGATACTGGGTTATTGAAAATTGCTGTATCTTCTTGGTTGAGCTTTGGTAGTTCATATTTTTCTAGAAATCTGTCCAGTTCCTCAGTGTTGTCTACTCTATGTGAGTAGAGAATTTTAAAGTGGGTATTCATGATCTTTTGAATTTCCATGGGATCTGTAGTAATTTCCTGCTTTTCAGTCCTTATTGCATGAATTTTGTCTTTTTCTTTTGTTTTCTTGATAAATTTACCTAGAGGTTTGTCAATTTTGTTTATTCTTACAAAAAACCCAGCTTTTTGATTCATTAATTCTTTGTATTTTTTTAGTTTCAATTGCATTGATTTCTTCTCTAATATTTTCAATTTCCTCTCTTCTGTGTGCATTAGGTTTAACTTGCTCTTCTTTTTCTAGAAGCTTGAGATGCAGCATTAGGTTGTTTATTTGTGCTCATTCTGTTTTCTTTATATGACAAGTTATTGCTATATTTTCCCTCTTAAGGCCACTTTAATTGCATCCCATAGATTATGGTATGTTTTATCCACATTTGCATTGAATTGTAAGTATTTCTTTATATCTTTTTTTTAAATTTCATATGTAATCCACGGGTTGTTCAAAAGATTGTTATTTGATTTCCAAGTACATATGCAGGTTTTGCAATTTCTTTTGCCATTAATTTCCAATTTCAGTGCACTATGGTCAGATATAATGCATGGTATAATTTCTATACTTCTGCATTTATTTAAGAATGTTTTATAAGATAATATATGGTCTATTTTGGAGAATGTTCCATGTGCAGCTGAGAAGAATGTGTATTCTGATATGGTTGGGTGGAACACTCTGTAAACATCTACCAAGTTCAATTGCTTGCAGGTATGATTCAGTTCTATTATTTCTTTGCTGACTTTTTTCCTAGTTGATATATTTGTGAAATGGTCTGTTAAGGTCCCCTGTTATAATTGTGTTCTTGTGTATTTTGTTTTTCATGTCCATTAGTATCTGCCTTATATAGTTGGGTGCACCTGTATTTGGTGCATATGTAGTTATAATTGTTAGTTCTTCTCTTGAATTTTTCCACTTATGGGTATGTAGAGTCCTTGTTTATCTCTTTTAATCATTTTAAGTTTGAAGTTCACATTGTCTGGAAATAGAATAGTTATCCCTGCTTTTTTCTGGATTCCTGTTGCTTGGGATACTGTTTTTCATCCTTTGACTTTTAATCTATGAGTTTCTTTTTGGGTCAGATGTGTTTCTTATATATAGCATATTTGGGGGATCATGTTTCTTGATCCATTCTGTCTGCCTGTTTTTTTTTCATAGGTGAATTGAGGCCATTTACATTTATGGATATAACTGAGGTGTACTGGCCTGACTTTGCCATGTTATGGTTCCTGTTGTTTGCTTTTGGCTTTACACACTTGTTTATTTGCTTGTCCTACCTAGTGGTTTCTTTCTGTTGTTCTGGAGATTGTGGTCATTTTATCTGTCTATTATGTCTTTCAATACTCTTTTCAGGGTTGGCTTGTTGGACATGAATTTCTTCAGTTGTTCTTTGTCACAGAAGTATCTTGTTTCTCCATTGAATTTGAAAGACAGTTTTGCAGGGTAAATCAGTCTGAGTTGAAAGTTGTTTTCTTTCAGGGCTTGAAATACCTCACTCCAAGCTCATCTTGACTTAAAGGTTTGTGCTGAAAAGTTTGCTGCAATTCTAATGGCTTTCCTTGACAGATAAGTTGTGTCTTTTATCTAACAGCTTTTAGTATTCTGTTTTTTATGCTGCATGAGTTGGATCTTTATTATATGTCTGCATATATATTTATGTTGACATGATTATTTGGTGTTCTATATGCCTCACTTAGCTGCATATCAGATTTTTTCTCCATGCTTGGGAAATTTTCTGCTTTTACATCTGTGTGTATTGTAGTTGCATTGATTCCTGCATCTTCATTGATGCCTATTAGTATTATATTGTTTCTCTTGGCATCATCTTGAAGCTGCTGTGTTGTCATTTTATGCTGCTTTATTTTTAAACGTTCTATCCTTTCATGATCGCTAATTGCAATCCTGCCCTCAACGTCCAAAATTCTATCCTCATTTTCATTTAAATAGTTTTGCCAGCTTTCAATAGAATTTTTTGTTTCTTGGGATGTCTCTTTGATTTTATTTCATGAATTCTGCTTGTTTTCTATATTGTTTATTCAAAGTTTAAGTCGGTTTCCCATGCTCCTGTACTTTTAAAAATCTATTTCTTCTCTAGATATGCTGAGCAACTCATTTTTTCTAATTTTCTCCTGTAATTGTTCCTGAAGGACTAGATGTTTGAGATTGCATTTTTCTTTTTGATGTTAACTGTTAGTAGTGTGTATCTTGGAGTCATCCTGTAAGGTTGATTGTCCAATTGCAGGGCCCCACAATGAAGAGGTGGGCCAGTCACCTGAATTCCCCCTGCAGGGTCTATTGGGTGAGTCCTATGTTCTTCCTAGACTATGAGGGTCGCGGGATGTGTCTGGGTCTAGCCTGGCTCCATGTGTACCACTGGCTGGAGTTTCCAGGTCCCACAAGGTGGTCTGCTGTGATGGTGGAGGTGGTGGGAGGGTCCCGGGTGTAGCACAGCCCTGTGTACACCACTGGCTGGAGTTCCTGGGTCCCACAAGGTGGTCTACTGGGACAGAAGAGGTTGCAGGAGAGACCCGGATCTAGACTGGCCCTTTGCATGTGGCTGGCTAGAGTTCCCAGATTCCTCAAAGTGGTCTGCTGGGATGGTGGGGGTCATGAGAGGGGCCCAGTTCTAGCATGGCTCCATGCACACTGCTAGCTGGAATTCCTGAGTCCTGAAAAGTAGTCTGCTGGGATGGTCTCTTTGTTTGTAATTTAATTCTCTTGTGTGTGTGTGTGTGTGTGTGTGTGTGTGTGTGACTATTGCATCAGTAGCTAAATTCTCCTCTGAAAGAAATGCCCAGAACCAGATGTGTTTGCAGCTCAATCCTTTCAGAAGCTTATTGAATAAGAACAAGTCTCAAACTCTTCCATAAAATTGGAAGTGAGAGAATACTGCAAACATGTTTATGAGTCCAGTTTTATACAAACCCATGGCAGGAACACTGGAATAAAATAGATAAAATTTTAAGAAAATATTCCTGATGATCAAGGGCACAAAAATAATCAAAATACTGAAAAATAAAACCCAAAAGATCAATTATTCCTCTGTAAATAGTTAATCTCAGGTATTTGTTCATGAAGATGGAAAGCAAACTACTGCAGCTTTCATGATACAGATGTGGTGGTGTGTGGGTGGGTATATGTCACTTCACAGTAGGGGATGACTGAAGGCTCATTGTGAAAATTTTTGAATTTCTCTCTTCCCAGAGAAGGAAGATGAACTTCTGATTTTCAAGTTTTTCATAAAAAGTCCAAGTGGCTAATTTGGAGAAAAGAAGTGACATAGTACATATTGATGACTCAATTTGTAGGTACTCAAATACAGATACACTGTAGCATGGAATTTACTGGTGATAGTTTGTATTTATCAGTATCTTGAGAGAAGTGACTGGAGCCAGATGGCTGATGCCTGTTGGGTATGTTGTAATCTAAATTAATTCTTAAGTACACATATGTAGAATCATAACAAATGAGTTTAGCGCAAACAGAAATGCAACTAACAATCTTGAGAGATGAATATAAGTATGATTCATTGAATATTGTTGATATTTTCCTTTTGGAAAAAAGAACATTTCTGGACCTACCAAAATCCAGAAGGAAGTATATTTTGGATGGATCACATCTGACTGATAATCTTGTATGGAATTAATGTTTCAAGCCTAAAATTTTTCCCCAAATTATACAAACACACAAGTGTCAATGTGGTAACAAATATCTGGCAGTTTAATCACTTCTGAGCTCAATTTGCCAAATATCCAGTGTTAAAATACATGACCATGAAATGGCATGAAGGGTGAGAGATTACTTAGAGTCAATGTCTAGTTCAAACTCAAAGAAAGCCCAGAGGGACTGACCTTAACAAAGACCTTTCAGTGTGATATATTCTCATAAAGCCAGCCCCATACTGCATATTCTGTGATTTTGCACTGATAGAAGCAGAAAGGACAGGATAAGGTCAGGGTGATCTGTTACATGATTGACCTTAGGACCAATCTAAGTAATGAATTGTAGTGTGGAAAGAAGAAGACCAGAGCATTCATTCCTTGAGGCAATGTGTTTTGATAGGGCTACATTTTGTTACCTTGCAAGCTAAATTTTAATCTCTAACCACAGATTCTGGGAGATTTGGGGTGTGGCACCAACATTTTCTTACATAAGCATATCCAACTCATACAATTTTATGACCAATGTTTCTACAATCCTGTAAGAATTATATGTTACTTTTGTACTATTTAATGAATAAAAAGTTTGTGAATGATAACCATGATGGAAAACACTTGTTCACCTAGTGGAGACACTGCAAGGACCTCTGTTGCAGAAGACTGTGGCTGAAACTTGGCCTGAAAGGACAAATCATAAGTGAGTGGATAAGTTAAGAATTTGCTCTGAGAGCATACCTTTTCCATCATAATTTTTAGAGAATTATAAGTTTATGGAAGAAATATATTGATTATTTTAGTTACTGTGTAATATGACTCTTTTAAGGTCTATGGTACAGGAGGGTTATAGGGTTAGTCTAGGCATAACCTAGAGCTAAAGAACACAACAGTAAACTTAACTTATGATAAGATTCTGCAGCATGAGCCTTTCTTATCTAACATATACATTTTTTTTTCCGATCTCTCCCTTGCAATGCAGATGGTTGAGATTGAAAAGTTAAAAGAAAAATATTGTCTTATACCTTTAGGAGGATAAGACAGCAGGGAGTGGTAGTGGACAAAAAGACACAAGAAAGTGAAAAGTCAGTGTATATGTTAAAAGTTGGATTCTGTTATCTGCGATATTGTTATGTCCACAGATCAGAGGCAATCCAGAATTTACTAGGTGGCAAGGTGTGGCATATGGGAAAACATTGTTTCAGTTTGTAAGGAGAAGTTAATGATTCTGTAATTTGATTTGATGGATGGTGTGTGGAATACTGATCTTCCTGACAGCTTCACAGTGTAATAAAGCAGTTAGATCAGAACATATTAGGATCGCATTGGAAAATGCTGGAAATATTAATTTTTGGTACCTATGGAATCGGACTAACCAAAAGAAAAGTGATCTTGGCTTTAAAAAAAAAAAACAAAACTTCAATTATATGCCTCAACATTGAGAAATTTGTCTCTACAACTACAGCATTCCTTTAAAGACAATATCAGAGCCATATAATTTCACTGCTAAGTTCTCCAAAATCTTAAAAACCAAACAAAACAAGACACGTTGTGGAAACTTAAAAAAATAGAAGATAAAGATTGCTTAATCATGCTAAAATCTGACAAGTATTTTACAAAACAATGGTCTTCTGATGTTCCATCATGGCCAACCAGAAACAGAGGTGATAAGGGAAGGTTGGAAAGTCAGTGGATGACGGGAATATTCCAAAGCAGTGGAGGTGAACACACTGAGACACAGAGAATAAATCTGAATGAGACACCCACTAGAATGAATATTATAGTGGCTGAGAAAGAGAAGAGGGAACAACACTTGTCCACCAGACCCCTTGTTCCCTTAACTCTGCCAATGTCATCTTGGGAGTAGTTTCAATATTCTGAGGGAAAGAGCCAGTGATTCAGAGGCCAAAACCCTGAGATAGGCTCCATATGATCTCCTTCCATCTGGAAGAAGAAATTCAGCACAGGAGTTAGGGCTCAGGAATTGACCGAGGGGAGGGAAGAAGATCCAGCAGCACTAACCCAGGCAATCCCTCCCCTATCAACCTGGCAAACATGATGAACTCTGTGTCCCTGCAACACTCCACCAAGTGTCTACTATGCATCACTTGAAAGGGAAGTTCCCCTCCCTAAGCAGATAGTGTCTAATTGCCATGAGCTCTGGGCAAAACAGGAATAGCTGCTGGGATGGGACATGGACTACATCCTGGATGACACAGGGAAGAAAGGAGTTACAGAATAGTCATATCAGAGTGAGTTCCTTCCTATTATTTTCCTATATACTGGGGCATACAAGACAGTATTATATCCTACCCATTGTCCTCTGTCTTACACTGCAAAGGAAGCCCTCTGCCAAGCTTTGGGGGCTATATGTTTGGATATGTGGTTGGATCTTGAGACAGAAACTCACATTTAGCCATTTCCAAAGCATGTCTTGCATTCGGTGGCTGCTGATCTGAATGGTTCTGTGGACATGCCTCTTGGCTGAGAACCATGCTTTGGAAATGTCAAGCAGTTATGGACATCACAGGGTTGGGAACCAGCTTGAACACCTGCATTTGGTCTCAGACTGGACCATGAATTGGGCTGTGAGTGTGCTATGTTTTTGTGCTATGGTAGCTGAGTGAGGTTTTTCTGTTCATTTGCATGTTTTCATTTTTTTTTTTTTTTTGTTCTTGCTCCGGTATGTTTAGGCTTATTTTCTTAGCATTTTCCTTCTTGTTTTTTCTTTTTTTACCTTTCCTACTCTTTACACATTTTCTTCTCTTTTTTTCTTGTAACCTCATTTTCCATTGGTTATCTATTTTTCATTATATATGTATATATCCTTTATATGTGTAAAAAGCATAAGAATTAACTAGTCCTTTCATTTTAATAACACCTTTCAAAGTAAAACTTACAAAAACTGAGGATATAAGACCCAAGTCAAAGTAATTGCAAACATATTTACAGATTTTGAAATTTTCACAGCTTCTCACAATCTCTTCTTACATTTCTCTCTGTCTGCATCTGTTAATGGTTTATATCTGTAAGTCTTCCAAGTGCCTATGTGCTTATAGGTAACCACTTAAAAGGTGGTTGCATTATGGGATTTACAGCTGGATTGCTATTGGGAGGTGGGAACTGGTCACAAGAATTAGGTTTCTAGGCCTAGCATGGATGGGATTATCTCCCTTTAAGGCTACTCCCTTGACTTTCTGTTTCCTAGATTAGATGAGCATCTTCCTCCAGCTATTCCTCTGTGTCATGCTATAAATATTTGGAGTCATCAGACTATGGAGTGAAATATGTTCCTCTGAGCCAAAATAAACCCTTTCTGTTTCAAGTTATAATTGTTGGATATTGTGTCAGTTACAAGCAAAATAACCAAGACAGATTCTGGTACCAGAGAAATGAGTTTGCTGCTGTGATGCTATCTGGCCATCAAAACCTTTAGAATAGGTTCATGGGAGGGGTTTTGAAAGGTTTAGAGAATCTGGTTTGATAAACAGGCTCAGACTATTATAAACCCAGCCTGATGGAAAGTTCTGGTCAGAGTTCAGAAGATCACAGTGCTGATAGAAATGCAGAGAGTAAATGCTAGGCTCAATAGTTTTCAGATACTAACAATAACTTCATTGGTGGGTGGACTCCAGACCATATGTGTTGTGCTCTGTCAGAAAATTTGTCTATGTTCTTCCCATGTCCTGAAAGTTTTGAAAAAGCTGAGACTAAGTGTAGCAAACTAACTAATTATATAGGGGAAATTTTAAAATCCCAGTGCTAAGCTTACAGTGTGGGTAGTGCTTGCTGCTTTTAACCAGGTTTGTACTGAAAATGAGAGCAAAAAACTCATTGAAAACATTTTCAAATTAGCTGGAAAGAAAGTGCCACAAAAGATGAAGAACAGAAAGGCTTTATTGCTGAGCAGATTAGCAGTGAAATATTTCAGATCAGGACAACAGGAAAAACCGGCTTAAAGGAATGTCAGGAACCAGCAAGGCCCCACTCTTTGTATGTTCAAAATGGCAAAATAAAAGACTTTGTTTTGTGAACAGTACCCAGGATGCTAAGCTCTAGAACAGCTGCCTGGAGAGCTTCTCCTCTGTAGTTTGACACATGGTGCTTACGCATCTAGGTATAAAAATCCCCTGCAGCAGAAATTCAAGTGAACCTGGCTACTGTTCCAGCTGTAGTAAATATTGGCATCATCTATGTGGAAAGCCTTGATGGAGGCCAATCAAGATTCCCCTCAAAAGATTTGTGTATGAAACTGTGAGAGTAATACCAAAACTGCAGCACAGTGCCTAGAAAGCTGGAGAAACCAGGAATGTGGCCTGTTCAAGGGAACTCAAAGGAAGGAGTCAACAAAACTATTCTAAGATTGAAGCCATGAAATTAACACCCACATGTAATACTATATGGGCAGAGGCTGTCCAAGGATTTGGACTTCACATCTTGTTAAAACTGGCCTAGGATGCTAGATACACAATTAGAGTGTTAATGTTTTTCCTGTCAGCTTTCAGTCACTCTTTGCTACCAATGATTTGTAACCCCTTGTACCTCCCTGGTGGAACAGGAATTTTTATCCTGTGCCATTATATGTTGGCCATGTTTAATATTTTTATTTTTTTAAATAGGGACTTGAAGCTAAGAGTTTGCCTAATCTATCAAAGGTACTTTGGACTTCAACTTTTGGCAATGTTGGAAATGTTAAGGTTTTGAGGATTCTCACAAAGGGAATAAATACATGTGCATACACACATTTAGCATACATAAACAAATACAATTTGCATAAAGAAATGCACATGAACATTTTTGGAACCAAGAATGTAATATTGGGCTTTACATACAGATGTTCCTAAAGATTTCCATCTTTATAAGTGTGGCTCATAAAGATAATTGTATTAGGGGAGCTTATTGCTGACTTGCTTTTAGGAGGTGTTGTCTGAAAGGAAAAAATGGGTCACTGGAGGTGTCATCTGGAAGGGGTCTCTCTCTTTCTGGCTCTTCCCTTGATCTTCTGTGCTTTTTGTCTACCATGCGTTCAATAACTCTCCTTTAACAAGCCTCTCTGACACGCTCTACTGCCTTGGATCTGGCCAAGTAAGGGAAGAAGTGTCAGCTGAAATACAACTCTCTTTCAGATGTTGGGTAGCTAACCCAGGGATGTGAAGAGTGACTAGGATTGTCACACCTGCAAGTTCCAAAAATATTCTCAATAGTGGCCCTTTACTCCACCTAATATTCCAGATCATAAATGTAGGTTGTTAATGGGTTAAGCATGGCGAAAATATTTAGTGAGGTGAAGATGAATTGTTTGTAGATAAACAAACATTCTTCAATATATGTTTCTAAAGTAATATCTTTAAAAAATAACAAGTAATTCCTGAAAGAAAAAAGCCTTAGACAGAAGCACATGTCCTCTAATAAAATTCTTACTACCTTCTGCATGTACCACAATTATTGAAGAATCTGTTTGCTTCTTTTCAGAACCACTTGACAACTGATAAAACTGTTGGTGTCTTTTATATCATGGTGGTACCTATGTTAAACCCTTTAATCTACACTTAGGAATGCTGAGGTAAAGATTGCAATATGGATGCTCTGGAGGAAAATAATGATTTCAGTGACTGGTTGAAAATGATCATTAAATATTACACAGAGAGGTAATAGAGGTAATATCATCCAAGTTTTTTAATCTATAGATGAAGACATCAGCTATAATAAGGATTTATTTAGTATTTCAGGTAGCTATTTAATCACTGGAGTGTAATCTAGAATTACTGTCTTGCATCTCATACTATAGTTATAACAGCTACTGTTTCTTAATCAGTAAATATTTATAAATAAACTGAATCTCTGCAACATCTCCATAAGCTCCAAAGTGTGAATCTAGAATATCGTATTGGTATTAAAATAATGTTAATGAAATGTTTATTTATCCCTTACAATTGGTGATTAATAATACCATGTTTAATGATATTCTTTTTCTCTGGACTTTGACTTCCATGTAAATTCTTTATTTTGTGAATTTTATTGCTCATGAAGTGCTGGATATATATATAACAAGAGATTGTGTTTATCTAATGTCTATAAAGGTGGCCTTGTCTTTCATAATGTATTAGTCAGGAAACAAGCAAGAGCAGTCAATCGTCCTGACTCGAACAGGGAAAGTTTAGGTACAATTACTAGTTATATCAAAGGAGGAATACTAACACATGACTACTGCCTGGGATTGAAAGATGTGTACCTAAGAAAGGTCAGTGTTCTGAGGATAGGTTCCTCCTGAGACTGGGATTCTAATACTTGGAAAGTTGTAGCTGTTGATATTGGATGGTAAAGTTCACCGTGTTTTTTGGGGAGACCAGGCCCAGTTTATAGTAGCTGGTTAGAGACTGATACACAAGAAACATGTCTGGTACAGGCACACTGGGAGCTTCACAGCTCGGGGTGCTGGTGGCATGTGAGGATGGCCGCACTGAACAAGGAATCCTGGTTTGGTGACCAATTGTTAAAGCTGTTGCTATTTTTATACAGTTTTGCACCTATGTTAAACTCTTTAATCTACACTTAGAAATGCTGAGATAAAAGAGTACAATATGGAAGCTCTGGAGAAAAAAATTAACTCTGGATAGTAGATGGCTGGGATCATTGAACATTACAAAAAGATGAGACTGATGAAATCTAATCCAATTTTCTAGAACTACAGACAGATATTATTTGCACTAAGGAATTAGTAATATTTTCAGATAGCTTACTAAGCACTGGTCTGCAAATAAAACTAATAAAAAAGATAACTAATACTCTCTTATACTCTTATCATCACAAGATACTGTTTCTTAATTAGTAAATTAGCAGATAAAGCAAGTGAAAATTAGAACACATTCAGAAGCTAAAATGTACAAATGTAAAATATTATATTGATATAACAGACTTATTGTGTAATATTGTGATATTTTTACCAGTGATAATTGACAATGACATGTTCAGTGATAGTCTTTTACTTCAAACTCTGGTCACGATGTAAGTTCTTTCTTGTTTATTTATTTTTCATCAAGCCCTGGATGAAAAGAAAGAAGTGTTAGTGTTTATCTCATGTCTGGAAGACTGGTACTGTACCAGACAGAGGATCACAGAACTTTCCTTATTCAAACAGGGAATGTTTGAATATGGTGAATTATAACAGATGATTAATGATAGAAGTGTAAATAATGCACTGGGACTGAAAGATGGGTAGCTAAGAAAGGTAAACAGTTTGAAGTTTGTTTTGTCCCCAGTGCTGGGCTTCTAATACTGTGCAAAAATGTAGTTGTCATCTGTCCAATGGTAAAGTTCATTTTGTTTTAGTTCACAGTAGCTGAAAAGAAACTGGTACATTGGGTATGGGAAAACAGAACCTCAGAGCTTGGGGTGATGGTGTGGTGGTCAGATGGTCCAGCTGATTGGCAGGTAGGATGATGTGCAGCTGGATAAAGGGTGACAAAGAAAACACCGCACCACAGTGCACAGTCCTGGCAGAGTTAGGAAACTGACAGATGGGGCACTGGTGGCCTTCACCATACTCTACAGTGATGCCCCTAAAATTCAGGGAGAAATCTTTCATGAAAGTGTCAGAGAAACTCAAAGGAAATGGGCACCATTGAATATCTTGCCACATCCCTCCAAACAAATACATAATGGTGGAAACTACATAGTCAGCGAAGATGAAAACAGAAACATTCAAATCAGAATGAGAGGCTGCATTCACTGTGGTTTGGTGACAAAGATGAACATCCTGACAGACCCAGTGCAGAGGAGAAAGCTGCCAGGACCCACTTTCATTAATAAGGACCAAGCACTGCACTATGTATTTGGCACTAAAAAGCCATGAATTCATAGAAGATGTGCACATTTTATCTTAAATTTTTAAAACACATTTTCCAGGCTAATCAAACTCACTGTAGTGTGATTCAGTCACATCTTATATTTGTAGTACAACAGTGAAATAACCTAAGACATGAGTCATTATCCTATATCCTACTCATTATCCTATTATTACACAGTTCTAAGTAAAACTTGTGTTTGTTGATAATACTTAGTCATAAGTGAATTTTTGTATTGTAAATCCTAAAATGAAGGAAAACATACATTTGAAAGATTATGTATAACATAATTTCTAGTAATTTTATTGCTAGTTTTATGATGGTTTGTTCATCACTTCACAGAAGATACATAAAATATGGAAAATTACTTGGCAGCAGATGTGTAGAAGAGATTTACACATTATCGTTAGGTAAAGTTTTCACTAAGTTTCAGGTTCATTAAGTGTAGCATTCTTCCGAGTGTGAATGACCTCATTTCTGCTCCTTAATAAAATAGGTTACTCAGTCTTTAGGAGTTAGACTTGGAACCAGAAGGTAAAGCTGAGGTGAAATATTAATGTGCATGAGGGACCAAAGTTGAATGGAGCTTCTATCTTGTAGAAAGATGAGATCATACATTAAGTGAACACTACAGATAACCTGAAACCAGATGTACGAGAAATTTCAGAGGGATGGGTAGACAGCGAAGCTTAGAGAACTTGGTGGAAATAACTCTAATGTGTCATCCAACTCATTATATGGTTATGTGGAAGTTAATGTAGATGTCCAGACAGTTTGCA
The DNA here is from genome assembly GCA_004027455.1 of Hydrochoerus hydrochaeris. Classification (NCBI taxonomy): domain Eukaryota; kingdom Metazoa; phylum Chordata; class Mammalia; order Rodentia; family Hydrochaeridae; genus Hydrochoerus; species Hydrochoerus hydrochaeris. The sequence continues at coordinate 55,781 of PVLA01007543.1, read as the reverse complement.
CTGAAAAGAAGTGACAAAGGAATGTCTGTTAAATTAATTACAGGCACAAGTGTTCTTCACTGAACACATCCCAATGGTCAGACATATTATCATTAGGTAAGTGACCTTAATAAATGATAATCTTCATGCATACTACACTTCATAGTTTATGTTCACTTACCTTTTTCCCTATATTATGTTTCACATGACAAGTTTGAATCTCATGACAAAATATGAAGAGCTCTTATTTTACCAGGCAAATTCACTGACTCCTCCCCATTGTGTACTTGTATTCTTAACAACACCAAGCTTCCACCTCCAGCTCATTTCATCAAGTTTCTTTATTTCATCTAGTGTTAGTCATTGCTATGAACTGTCACACTTCATGTGCAAAATTATGTTCAGCTTTCACAAGTTTGGACTTAGAAAGTTGTCACAACAATTCATAAATGTATAATAAAAACAAATATATGTATAATGATTGCATAATCCATATTGTGTTTCAGAGTTATCTTTATTAACATAATGTTGAAAAAATCATATAAAGTGTAGTACTTGATGTTTTTACATATGCATAAATTGTGAAGTGTTTTTAATACAATCCAGCTAATATCCATCATATCGTACAGTTATCACTTCTTCCTTTAAGTTTTAAAATCAATTATGTTATGACATTTCAAATGCAGATTACATTATTTTTGACTAAAGTCACTTTATTGTACATTAGATATCCTAGAACATATTTATCTTGTGTAAGTGAACCTTTTGGCTAACATTTCTCAAAGCCTGACAGCCAACTTTCTTGCCCTGTGCATTTGACTTTTTAGCTTCCCAGAGAAGTGAAATCAAGCAACATTTGGATTTTGTATACTGTGTGGTTTGCATTATTATAGTTTCATAATATAGATTAAAAGCAGGGTTAGATTCTTACAGCTTTGTCATTTTTGCTCAAGATTGCTTTGGCTTATTGGGTCTTTTGTGGCCTTTGAAAATATAAATTTTATATTATTTTTCTATTGGTGTGAAAAATTACATAGGAATTTTGATGGGACTCTTTTCTATAGCAAGGCTATTTTACCAATATTAATGTTTTAAATCACAAGATAAAGGTACTTTTAATTCATTTTTGCATACATAATTACCTACATAATATTTTCATAGTTTTCAGCATTCACATGTTTCTATCTTTTGCCTTCTGTTCAAACTTACTCCGAAATATTTATATGCTATTTTAAACTGAATAATTTTTTGGTTGCTTGTTTTGGGTGTACAATGTTTCTGATATTTTAGTTTGCTTTTGTAAACTGAAAGGTTCTTTATCAATTTACAAATTTTGTCACTTCACTTGTTTTTATGCAGCTGTTTGAATTTTCTGAGACTAAGTGGTAAGCAAACAGAGGCAATTTCCGTTCTTTGTATTCTATATGGGGGTCTGTACTTTTGTTTCTTGCCTAGATTTTGTAGTTAGTACTTTAATTACTATGTTCAATAGAATCAGCAGGAAGGAGTATCCTAATCTTGCTTCCATTTTTAGAGGAAAAGCATCTGCATTTCCCTGTTGAGTATGATATTGCCTGTGTTTGTCAAACACCACCTTTACTGTGTTGAGGTGCATTCCTTTAGAACCTAATTTTTTTCAGAAAATTTCTCAAAGGCTGAGAGAGAAATAGAAATACAGATGCAGGAAACCCAACAAGGACTTAATCAGGTGCATCCAAGGAGACCTATCGCAAAACATTGCAATGCAATTGCCTAAAATTAAGCAAAGATAGAACACCTAAAGTTACAATGGACAAAGTAACTTATCTTACAAAGAGAGACCTACCTATGACTACTGGTAGATTTTCTTTTCAACTTAAACCTCACAAATTTCAGAGTACTGATATATTCTTTACAGTTGAAGTATTTGTATCTCAATATACAAAAGATGAAATAATCACTGCACTTATTCCAAAATGACTTTATTACAGATCAAGCCACATATTTTTACAGGCACCTTTTTATAATAGAATATTGCCAAAGATAGGATGATTTGCAGGGAAACATAATTAAAACAGCACATAATCATTTGCTAATAACACTTGGGATGTCAAAGAGAAGTTCATATGTTATTATTAGGTTATATGTGGAGTATTTGTAGCAGATCCTGGAGTAAAACCAAATTTAGTTTCCTCTAGAGGTCGAGGAGTCTATGTAGAGTTTGAACAATGTGAAGATAAAAAAGTATTTCCTACTTTTCAGTGGGAGATTTTCACTGTAAATTTTACTGAATTCATTTATCTTACTAGTCAGTCTATGTTTGCCAAGGACTAGGCTTTGTGCTACTGTGTGGCGACTATTTTTCTAGTAGAAAAGTACTTTTATATGCATCATTTTATAATAAATAGAAATTTCTGTCTGCAATTCAAAGTTCTTTGGAATCACCACTATTTCTGATAGGTTATTGGCATAACATAGGTGACATGGGCAATAAATACAGTCCTGTGGTTTACAAGGAAATTCAAGAAAGTGGTATACACTTCATTAGTTCCTCACTGGTGTTCAGATGACCTGTTGCCTCTGTAGCCTTAAGCTAGTTAGATATCAAAATGTCTTACTTAGGAAAGAGATGATCACTATACATGATAAATAAAAACAAGTGGCAGTATTAATTAAAATAATTATAGTATTAGTAAAACAAAATGAATTAATATATTCTATGTGCCCAGGATAGATGCAGGTTTCAAATAGTGAGCAGTATAGTTATCTAACTTTTTATATTATCGTTCATATAATGGTACTGTTCATCTGACAGAATATCACAGCAATTAAGTATATGTGATGGGAAAACAATTATATTTCAGTTACTAGCTCATCAATATATCTTTTCTAATAATTTCTTCTTTATTCCATTTTCTTCATCTATAATATTGGGATGATAGCAATGCCTACCTTTTTGGAGTATTACAGATTACTGTTCAATGCCAATGCATTTTATCTTATTAATAAAATAAATGCTATGAATACATACATGGAAATACCAATAACATTTATCTTATAAGATATTATGAGTATATATATATATATATGTTATGATGGATATGATAAAATTGATATGATATATATTATCTATCATAAATGATAGATAAATTGAAAATATAGAAGCTAAAATAATTCCCTAAATTATTCACTTTGGTGCTTCAAATGTATTTTAATATCTGCAAATTTATATAATTTGTACTGCTAGTTTCTCTTCAGTGAAAAAAATGTTTTGTGCTATTATGTTTTTTTATAAGAAAGAATATTTTTGTCTATGTCTTGTACTCTACTTTGAAAATACATTGTACTAACTACTCTTATTCTCATTATTTTGTCATGAAATTTTGTTTTATTTTTACACAAACATAAGCCCTAATTTTAAAATGAAATTAAGCCCTAAGCCCTAATGAGAATTCCTCATCTGTACAGAATAGTCCTGAATTAGGATTACTCCATTTCTACTCCTTTCAAAGAACAATCCATAAATTATCCTGAATGATACTTTCAGAATCTTGGTGACTTCATGTTTCATGGCCTTTAAACTTGTTGCAGCTGAATTATGGTTGAGCTTCAGCAACATTTATTTGTCATCTGAAATAGTGTTACAGCTACACAGCTTTCTAATGGCATTTTTCATCTGAGCATTTCTTATAGTATAGATGATGAGATTTAACATGGGAATCATCACAGTATAGAATATGGTTAACTGCCTTATCAATCGGTAAAGTAGCTGGTGGTCTCATGTACACAAAGATGCAGGGGACAAAGTATATGACAACCATTGTGATGTAAGAGGCACAAGTGGAGAGAGCTTTGCTCCTTCCTTCCAAACTGTGGACCCTTAGGGAGTGCAAGATGATGGTGCAAGAGACCAACAGCAGGGGAAAGTTCAACAAGCAGATGAAGCCACTATTGGCAGCAACAAAGAATCCCAGAGTGTATGTATCAATGCAGGACAGGTTGATCAAGGGGTTCAGATCACATGAAAAGTGATTTATGACATTTGGGCTACAGAATGGCAATTGGAAGATGAAGAGGATCTGTATGGTTCCATGAAGAAAGCCCCCCCCCCATGACACTAGCATTAGCAGGCTGCACACTCTGGTTCATGATGGTTGTATAGTTCAAGGGCTTGCAGATGGCCACATTGCGGTCATAGGCCATTACGTTCAGCAGGATGACCTGAGCACCTCCAAAGAAATGTCCTCCCCAAACCTGGGTCATACATCCATTGAACAGAATGGTCTTCTTTTCATAGAGTGAATCTGCAATCCATTCAGGGGTATTGACAGAGGAGTAGCAGGCATCAGTGAAAGAGTGATGGATCAATAAAAAGTACATGGGAGACCCCAACAGTGGGTTGGCAGTGATAGTGACAATAATGAACATATTTCCTGCCATAGTGATGATGTAGATGGTTAAAAACACAGCAAATATGATTTTTTGCATCATTGAGTTCTCTGTAAGCCCCGGTAGAACAAACTCTGTCACACTGCTCCTGTTCTCCATATATTTCCCACGCTAATTACATTCCTGAAAAAAAAATCTTACTGAATCCTTAAATTTATTATACTTATTCTGGCTGTGGCTGTTTATAAGGTTATCTTGTGATGGAGGTAAACATTTTTGAGTCTTGGAGATTATACTTTTTTTTTCTCCCAGATGAAGCCTCTTAACAAATTATCATGTAGAACTTCTATAAAAACCTAAGACAGGAAATCATCTGTTTGCATTTAACCATCTGCACTGGTTTGCAGTAGTAGATTCAGCCCCTATTAACAGTTAAATAGAAAAATCAGGTTTGGGATGTTTATATAGGCCATAGAAGTCAAGCTAAGTAATTTGTCCTTAATTATTTAGAAAATGGTAATGTGAGCAAGTCCCTGAGAATATGAGTGGAACTGTGAAAAGGAAAGTGAAGAAGTGGGAATCTTTGGATATTCCTTTTATAAAATATTTTGTTTTTATCTTGGAAAAGTCTTCTCAGATTGAGACAAAGAAAGACCAGTGAGAAAATATTAACAATATTTAATAGATGGATGATTGGGTATTGCAGATTAACATGCAAAATAATTTATGTTGTTTATTGTTTAGATTCAATTATCTTTATATTATCTTTTAATATATGGCTTCTAGTAATTAATTACTATAGTAGGGACAGAGAAGTCAGCACTTTGCAATTACAATTTTATTTGATGCTTATAATAACCTGTATGGTTGATTTTCATTTCATTGTATGTAGAGATAAGGCAAAAAACTTAGAGACAAATGTTAATAATAGCAATAACATAAAATGCTTAAAACATTTACTTGTAGTGACTTTACAGATTTATTAGCTATTGTGAAATGGTAATACAAAACTATAGTCTATCAAACAGCAGTGTATGGTAAATGTTTTTTTTTTTCCTGACATTTGGTGATTTAATCCTCACTACAAATGCATGGTTATTATTAACATATTATGTTTAATTTGACATATGAGAAAAAAACTTAGAGATATTAAATAATGTATCTGTTACACAGAAGCTAATTAAAATCAGAGCCAAGATTATGTTAGATTACATGAATGAATGTTTTCCCTTCAAATTCTGAACCCAGGTTCTATAATGTTTTGTTGTAATAAACAATATTGAGCTGATAATCTCCTTTAGACATGACCATTAAAATTGCAATTACCAATTCACTAGAAGGAAATTTGTATGGAGTACTTCTATAAACACATGCGTCCACACACACACACACAAAATGGTCTTTGAATTTTCAAATATGAAGAAAATGGTTGTATTGCATTTATTGAAATACCTTTACCTTTGTTTCTCCTACAATTCCAGCTCTTCCATCTACACGTTCCTTCAAAAGCATGAGTCCCCCAATTCTTTAGAAAATTGTTTAAAATATCTACTATAGAGGTTAAATATATGAGATTTAGAGTCAGTAACAATTGCAATTTGTTTATCGACTTAAATTTTTCTCACCTATGATACATTTCATAGCACCTTAAACCCTTGTGTTTTTTTTTTTCATTTTAAAAGTGAGAATAGTAATAATTACCTTACAAGATTTTACAAGAAATAAGAGAAGGGGCATGTATGAAACTTCCACAGTACTGAAGGTTCACTCTTTCACGTATCTTTAGGAGCAAGTATATTCCTAAGAAATAGGGAGAACAAGTTGTAGAGTAATAACAAAGAGAGAAGTATTCAACCATGTGATAGGCTGCAGAATAATGATGTATACTATGTTACTCTGAAAGATGTTGCAGCAGCTGAACCCAGGAAGGGCTTTTTGTGTTTGTACTTGGACTAAACAGCTGGTGATTTTGGCTTTGAAATATTCATATTTATATTTGGAAGTATATTTAGATTGCATGAAATTCTTTTGCTTAACCTTATTATAGAGATGTTTCAAAGCAAAAGCACACTCTCTATCATCAAGAGGGCTGGGATTTCAAAACAATAGTTCAAACTAATCTCAGAGATTTTAAATTTTTACTTGCTAAATAAGGTTGATGATATTTACCCTGTTGCAGATTTGGGGTAAGGCGCTACCAGTATGTTTGAAGTGTTGAAATATAATGATTAGTATCTTATTAGCATCACCATTATCAGAAAACTTTCCTTACTTGTCTTAATTGTTAGATTATCATAATGATGTCTTGGGCCATTCAGAAGCAATCCCAACAAAAGTTGACTTCCCAATAATTAGTTTCACCATGAAAGATAAGTCATAACTGTTAAGGACCTACTCAGAAATTTAAGTATCAAACTTATGGTTAAGAAAATTATATATATATATATATATATATATATATATATATATATATATAGTTGTTTTTCTATGTCACACTTGATATTACCAAAATCAAGCTATCTGAAAATATTGTTCTTACAAATGTAAGTATTTCCACAAAACTCAAGTCTCAAATATTTCTCACAAAAACACCGAGACCTGTATTAGAGTGGATTTATTTGAAAAATGGTGATTGATCAATTGCAATACTGAGCTCTGATCCCATGGCACAAAAAATAGAAAGTGTGTTGAATGCTAATGTAAATAGGTCACGTCCCCATAATTAATCCTGGATATGTGTAGAAAACCCATCACATTTTCCTTTGTAACACATGGATATTTGAAGACATTGCTACTAAGTTTCAGGGACATTGTGCTGTTTCTGTTGCTTTCTCTCCCAGGAATTAATTATCTCTTTTGAAAAAAAATGAAGTTGTTTTAAACATAGATGTTCTGGAGAGACATGTCTTAAAATAGCCTACTGTTGAGTAGGGAGTTACATTGCCTGCACTTGAAACCTAAGCCTTTCTCTGAGTCTTTGTTGATAAGAAAGCCAATGCTGTGCCAATAACATGCTGGCCATGATAAATCTAGTGGTTGTTCCATGATTCAGTTTTTGTATTGACTATATTATAGAGAAAACTTGCTTTCTTCTTATTAAGCCTTTACAGGAAACCCACTATTTGTGTTTAAAACCAAAAACCTAGGAGAATATAATTTATAGTAGTCATGTTATTTAGTTTATAATTATGCTTTTATTTTAAAATATTTTTACCACAAAGATTGTATATCCAAAGTGTATATTCATTAAGTTCACACCTTAGGTAATGATTTTTAACAAATTAACCCACATATCAACACTCATGTTGTATTATAGATGGCAGGATCATGTTGATCCTATAAGTGAAATACTGTACTTTTATATTAACTCATCTACCCTCATAATCACCATTTTTCTCTCTGTTTCTATGAGTTTGACTTTTCAGAGCCCATATATAAGTGAGAACTTGGAGCATATGTCTGTGTGTCCTGCTTGTTTCAGTTGACATAATGTCCTCATGTCCTTCATTGCCATCATGTATGGCAAGACCCCTGCCAGAGGACCAGAGGGGTATGTGTCTATAATTCTCACTCTCTGGGAGGCTGACAACAGAAGATCTAAGTTTCAAGTCAAGCAAGGGCAACCTAGTCATTAGTAAGAACTTGCTTTAAAATTAAAAAAATAAAATGGAGATGTAACTCATTGTGAAGGTACTAAGTTCATTCTCCACTAATACACAACACACACACACACATGCACACACACACACACACACATACACAAACACACACACAAAGAAAGAATAAGAAAAAAAAGAAATATCATTTTAATGGAAATAAAATCCATGGAATATATGTATGTATATATATATATATATATATATATATATATATATATATATATATATTATATCTGTGTATATCACATATCTTGAACAATTCATCCATCAGTGGAAACTTAGATTGCTTCTGTATTCTATCTGTCTTAAAAAGTGGTGCAATGAAAATGGGGTGCAAATATCTGTTTCTTTGTGATAGTGATTTCCTTCATATATATCTAGAAGATGAATTTCTGAATCTTACGGACATTCTATTCTTAATTCTTTCAAGAAAACCTAGCCAAGCCTCTCATTATGGTTTTATACTCTGTAAATATTCTGTAAGTCTATTTATTCAATGATGTGGTTTACCTCTGATATCATTGGTGTCCTTTCTTTCTTTCTTTCTTTCTTTCTTTCTTTCTTTCTTTTTCTTTCTTTCTTTCTTTCTTTCTTTCTTTCTTTCTTTCTTTTTCTTTCTTTCTTTCTTTCTTTCTTTCTCTTTCTTTCTTTCTTTCTTTCTTTCTTTCTTTCTTTCTCTTTCTTTCTTTCTTTCTTTCTTTCTCTTTCTTTCTTTCTTTCTTTCTTTCTTTCTTTCTTTCTTTCTCTTTCTTTCTTTCTTTCTTTCTTTCTTTCTTTCTTTCTTTCTCTTTCTTTCATTCTTTCTTTCTTTCTTCGTTTCTTTCTTTCTTCTCTCTTTCTTTCTCTTTCTCTCTTTCTTTCTTTTGGTCTGACTTACGTTTCTGATTGTGACAGTGAGATATTGAAATCTTGGACATTGTCTGTCTTTTAATGAATCATAAACTTTGTTTTAAGTTATGGTGTTTGAGTGAGTAGTTTTTGTGAAAGCCTTTGGTATTGGAATCTACCAGACAGTGGGGAGTGACAATGAGTCACAACTTGTTTTCATACCCATTTTTTTGTTGAGCATTGCTCTGCCTTTCCTATTGAGCAGGATCATTCAGTGCTATGCTGTCTACCTCAAGGACATATTCATTCCTGTATCTTTTAGTGTTTGTGCCCTTCTGTGTTGCCTGTGGACTTGCTCCAACTGTCCAAGCTGACTCATAACATAACTTCCACAACTGAATGTTGTGGCAGTTGAAAAGAGCAAACACACCACTGAGTTGTCCTAGAAGTAGACAGGAAGTGGTCCATACTGTTCTGCAGTACTTAACCCCAGCATTTTCACACTGAGCTTCCTGAGACAACTATGTATGATGTTCCTGGCATCCTACCACAGGCAGCAAGTTGGCTGTATCCTCTTCAGTCTTGCTCGTGGTTTCACTCATATACTGTTATTTTTTTCTGACAGGCAGAATGCAAGAGTTTTGAAATCATGTGGGCTTCTACCCAGATTTCAGAAGGCCTAAGAGACCAAATATGCTGTAAAATAGGATATACTTATTGCTAGGTTCTCCTTAGAAGACAATGTGTGAAGCCATGAGAGTGATATAAAAGATGTAGTGAAGGTCTCAGGATGTCAAGGATTACATAAACACAAAATGTTTGCCAAGGAAAGCCACAGAAAAGTGGTGGAACCAACCCACAAGACAGCCAGTGTGAGCTGCAGTTGGCAAGGCCATAAAGGCACAGCTACCCCAGTCCTTTGCAGTTCAAATCTCAGCACAATCTACCATGGGTTTGATGTTCAGTAAAGCAAAACAAAACAAAACAAAACAAAACAACCAACCAAACAAAAACAATAAAAATTATCCAGTTTCTTAGGATTAAATCTAGCTAACACAGGATGTACAAAGACTGTCTTGGAATTTTCCACTACCCAAGTTAGTCATTAATGTGAAGATGCATAGTTAAGACAGTGTCACACTCACCTAAACATACACATATATGTCAGTGGAACAAAATGAGATGGTAAACATGTGCCGGCAAATATATTCAATCAATTTGGGTAAAAGTTGACAAAAGAACTATGGGGAAAAGGAAGTAGCTTTAAACAAAAGATGTGAAAACAATGAGCATTTACACAGGTAAAATGAGTCTCATCTCTGAATTATGTGACACAATAAATTAATTTGAGTAGCATTATTCCTTTAAATCATAAGTAGGAGCATATCTCTTCAAACTTGGGGTTGAAAAGATTTTATAACTGATTTCAACTGGCTTAAGAAATTAAAATATAAGTGATAAACATAATTATTTTAGGAGAAAATACAGGTGACTAGTTTTGTGATCTTGAAACTTGTACAAAGTTTATTTTAGAAAGCACAAAAGCTTTTATTACAGAGGATATGCATATAAGCATCAGCATTTATATTAAAAAGTAAAATTTATAAGACTCTTAAGTGAAAAGATGTTATTGTAGTTAATATTTACAAGATATATGGTAATATTATTATTGTATAGAATACAGAATAAAATCCTATGATTTAAGAAAACATAATATAATTTTAAAATATTCAAAATAAATGAGCAAGTACACAAGTGAATAAAGACATGGTAAATAAACTCATGAATCAACTTACCAATAATTTGGAAATTGTAACTCAGATCCTCAGTGAGATGATAGTCTCCAAATCTTAATTTGCAAAATGTGGGAAATCTGAGAGTTCCACATGATATAGTGTAAGATATGAAGCACTGGAATCTCTTCTACATAGAAGCTGTAAGTTAATGTTGGTACAACTCCTTTAGAAGTAAGAGTTATCTGTACTATGTAGATAGTTTAAGTTTGAATCTACATATTCAAGTGATAGCTGGTACATGTAAACCTGGAGATAACTACCAGCACCTTTAGAACAGACTGTCAGTAATACTGAAAAGGTAGACCCAACCTGAAATCTGTAAACCCATATCAGCTGTGAAGAAGCTACATGTACTCTGGCTGAACTAGAATAATTTACCTAGGTGATTCGTCTCTCAAGTTGATCATTTAAAATTTTTCTAGAAAAGATTATCATAAATACTTAAGACATGTTTTTTCTCAGTGAAAACACATCATAGTAGCAAAAGTGCTCTATATGGTGCTTTATAGAAACAGTCTTATAAAATTCTTTAAATGACAGTAGGTGATTTATTTCTTGATATGAGTGTATCTATGTCCAAATATTGACATATTGAGACAGTTTTAAGATTAACCCATAAAAACCTATTTAAGTATCCTGAGCATAGATGTTTACTCCATTATTTCATTATCTTTTAGCATACTTTATCTGACATGCAATCTTATTTTTTAGTCTTGTATATATAACTAAAAGAAATTATACATCTTTGTTAACATGTTATGCAGCATGTAATATCCTATAAACTTAGGTAAAAACTAATAACTTTATCTCTTGTTCATGCAAAATGTATCATTTGTCATATGACAAAATAAATACCTATCAAGTGTAATACTAAAACCACTTAAACTTAGCATACTCTAATTAATGTTAGTGCTTTTCTGGATTTATTAGTCCAATTCAGATGCCTACAATGAGAATATAAGGCATTACTACTTTTCACTAGGTCACAGGAATTTCCACCTAGCATCTATTGTCAGTGCTTTTATGAGCTTGTATTTTGGGTATAGCCCTGAGTTTGGGAAAAAAAAAAATGAAGACTTCTTTCACTGAGGATAACTCCAGATGTGTCTTGTAGCTCCAAGATATCACAAAAAACATGAAAATGTGAGATGTATTAGTGAATCTGTAAATCATTCCAAGTGGTTAAAGTTTCCATACTTTAAAGTAGTGTTCTCATTATTTTGTTTTCTCAGAGACATCTTAAATTGTATAAAGCATATGCCTAAGATACAAAGTTATTTAAATAACAACATTTACCATATAAAGTAGTGGAATATTGTCACCTGTTGGAAAAATTGCTTCTTGCAAAAACAAACATTTTAAGCTTCTATAACTAGATAAATCTGAGATAACTGGGGAAAATTAACATGACCAAGCCCACTATTTGTAGAATAGATAAATCTTTAAAAACACTACAATTAGTTGTACAGAATTTCCTGAAATATCATGAAGAAACCATAAAAACCTTTATTAGGAGGTTTATAACATTGTTCACATGACTACCCATTCTATTATGTACCTAACAAAACAAAGACTGACATACAACACCAGGGCATATACAGACACATATAGATCATTAAATATAATGTTAATATTTATAGCACAAAGGCAGTTTAAAATTTTTACCTACTGGAAAACACCTTTATAGGAAAAGAAAATTGTTATGTTCACTTATGTAAAAAATTAACCTAACTAATGGAAATTTCCATGGTTAAATGCATTATTTGATGGTCACATAAAGAAAAACTCACAACACAAAACAAAACACAAAAGTTTTCCGTGTGATTTTTTTCTCCTTTCAATCACTTATTGTAAAATAACTAAAAAAATCATTTGCTCTCAAGGTTTCAAGTGACATTCATGTGTCTGATTTAGTGATTCAGTTTTTTTGACACAGGCATGATGGAAATTTTCTCACAAGTAGATGTAGAACTCTTCAATATTTCAGTCAATTGAGAGCCATTTTCCTAAGGTTTGTTTTCTTCCACATTAAAAACACATCCCTACACAGCCAAATTCATCTTAAGAAAGTGAGCTAACCCGCCGACTTCAAAAAACAATGATAATATAGGAATAAAACTTGGCACCCCCAAAAACCAATATCAGCTGAATGCATGCTCCAACAGGGGCAGAATTTCAGTTTTCATAAACCTTCTAGGTCATTCTAACAGGAGGGTAATTCTTCTATTTACACACACAGATGTGAGCTATGACATTTCTGCATCACCACTATTTTAGTAGATCCATTTGTTAGAATATTTGGAGCACATTTAAATGAACAGGTTTCTTCCCATGACAATCCCTAGAGGATAAAGACTTGGGTTTTACCAAGAAAGAGTAGCTAACTGTTAAGTAATATGAAAACTTCTAATATGAAAAGATTCCAAAATGTAAGACTAACAAAAAATGTTTGAAATACTTAGTTATGGGAAGGACTCTTCAAATCAGCGGGAAACAGCCACAAATTCCTCACCAAGTCACAAACTAACCAAAATGTAGTTACTCCGAAAACCCGCAATGCAATTAAACCCTGCGCTTTGGGTCTTCTTTCAAAATTAGAAAATAATTATAAGAACACGAGTGAAACTGTAAAAATCTGAGAGTAACATTCTATACTGCTTTTATTTTGGGAAAACAAATTAAATTAGAGTTCTTCCATGAAAAGTATCTTTTGAAATCAGCCAGGCTTTCTCAGGAGAGCACAAAGGTGCTTACTCATGTTGTATGAGTAGTAAAATTATAATAACATTGTACTTAAACTCAGCTTGATTCATCTAAATTTCATTAAATTAAAGTTAATTTTATATTTTACTTTTCTGGCATACCCAGAATAATATACATGGGATAATTTCAATTCTGTGGCATTTACTTAAGCATATACTATGTGTTAGTGTATGATTTATTTTAGAAAATGGCCCACATGCAGCTGAGGAGAATATGTATTCTAATGTAGGGAGGAACACTTTGCACATGTCTACCAAGTTGTTTTCTTCACAAATTGATTCAGCTGTGTTAATTTTTACTGAATTTTTGTCTAGCAAATTTGTTTTTTTGTGTCAGTGGGTGTTAAGGTCCCCTGTTATCATTGTATTATTGCTTATTTGATTTTTCACGTCTATCAACATTTGCATTATATTGTTGGATGCTCCCATATTAGGTGCATATATGTTTATGATTTTTATCTCTTTCTCTTGATGTTTTCACTGAACAAGTATATAGTGACCTTTTTAATTCTTTTAACCATTCTTGGTTTAAAGTTCATATTGTCTGCAAACAGAATGGCTACATGCACTTTTTCCTGGGTTTCTGCCTTGTGGAATATTGTTTTCTGTCTTTTGACTTTCAGACTATGAATTTCCTTTTGAGTTACATGTCTTGATTTACTCTGCTAGTCTGTTTCTTTTGATTGTTGAATTGAGCCCATTTACATTAATGTTTATTACTAATATGTGTTGTCTTATCTTTGTCAGTTTATCTTTGTATTGTTAGCTCCTTACTTTTACCCTCTATTTAATTGTTTGTCCTGTTGTTGTTTTCTTTCAGTTGTTGTTCTGGGAATTATGGACATTTATTTCCCTAACTAGAATGTCTTTTAGTATTCTTTGTAAGTTTGGCTATGTGGTCATGAAGTTCTTCATTTTTACTTTTTGTCATGAAAGTATCTTATTTCTCCATGTATTTTGAAAGATAGTTTAACAAAGTACAACTATCTGGATTTAAGGATGTTGTCTTTCAGTACTTCAAACATTTCACTCCATGTCTTCTTGACATATTGGCTTGTGTTGAGAAGTCTGCTGTGATTCTGATAGGCTTTATTTTATCGGAGATGTTTTTTTTTCGAGCAGATTTTAATATTCTGTTCCTATGCTGAATTTCTCAGATTTGATTGTTATATTCCAAGGTGTAGATTTACTTTGGCTGTGGCTAACTTAGGATTTATATGTCTTGCTTATCTGCATACCTGGTCCTTTTTCCATGTTTGGGAAACTTTTTGCTATTACTTCTGCAAATTGTGTTTTTATGACATTTGTGTTGTCTCCTTCTTTCTCCTGGACACCTGCACCTTTATGTTGTTTCTCCTTGCATCATCTTGTAGCTGTTGAATTGTTATTTCCCAATTTCTTATTTTTAAGAAATATTTCCTTTTGCAATCATTAGCTGCAATAGTGTTTCCAAGGTCTGATAGTTTGTCTTCTATTTCATTTATGTGGTTTTATCAGCTTTCAATAAAATTTTTGATTTCCTGGATATCTCCTTGCATGTTTCATGAATTCTAATTATGTTCTGTATTTTTTGTTCAAGGTTCCCATCATGTTTTATGCTCCTTTATTTATTTATTTTATCTACTTCTTGTTTGTATATACTCACCAATTCTTTCATTATGTTTATGATTTCTGTTTTTACCTGAGAGATTATTTCTGATCTGATTTCCTTTAGAGCTTGTTAGAATGGTGTGTTTACTTCTATTGCTATCATTTCATAAATTTTAGGCATGCAATTTTTAAATTTCTTCATGTCTTTATCTTCTGTAGTGGATCGTGATGGGCCAGAACTTTGAAATTGTATTTTGTTCTTGTGTTTTTCCATTTTCTTGTGTTTTTCCAATTTAGTCAGGATCCAAGTATTATTTTCTTCCTGTGTTGACAGTCCATCCTGCAGCAGGCCTCACTGAGAATAGCTGATGGCTCTGGTTCTCTGGATGCAAGTTCCTGGTACCTGCAGGCTTCAGAGATGTTTTCTAGGTGTGAAAGGGCCACTGAGGATGAACTCTCAGTCCTTGAAGGCCTCACTGAGGGTTCTTAGGTGAATGTGTTGCTAAATGTGGACTCCTGGTCCCTGTGGATCTCAGTGATAGTTCCTGGTTAGGTCTTTGGGCAAAGACTCCCAAACCAGACAGGCCTCACTGAGGTTTCCCAGATAACTGCAGATCACTGGGTGTAGCATCCAAGTCCCTTGGAACCTCAGGTATGGTTCCTGGTTTTGGGAAGTTCCCTGGAAACAGCTTCTCAGTCCCTGAAGACTTCACTGTTGGTTCCCAGGTGATTGCGGATTCCCAGGTGACTGTGGGTGTCTGGGCAAAGACTTCTAGTTGCTATGGGCCTCAGAGATCACTCCCAGGTTTGGATAGGGTTTTGAATGCAGACTTCCAAACTGTGCAGGCCTCAGGGAGGCTCTTGGATGACCATGGGTTACTGGGTGAAGCTTCCCAGTACTTGAAGGCCTTACTGTGTGTTCCCAGATGACTGCATATCTCTGGGTACAGACTTTCCAGAAATGTTTAATTTATACATGAGGGGTTTTCATGTCACTTAGCAGTCAGATACTCTTTCTTGGAAATTCTTGAGTGTTTTTCCTTGAGGGATTGTTAATGTAAAGATATGTGCTCAGGAAATATTACTTCACTTGATTCTACTCCACATATTACAAACAACTGTCCTGTAAAATCAGTCATGATACAAGAAAGTCATAGAATGCATCTGTACCTATAAATGGAAGAATTAATTTCCTTTTGTGACAAGACAAGAGGCTTCCAACAGCTCAAATTCAGTGCATGTTGGAATGTGTCATCAGGTTGTGTGTGGTCCTGGAAGTTGGTGGAAGGTCTCTATTTCTTTCAATGAGCTTGGAAGGAAGGCATATATTTTTAATTTTATTTTAAGCTAGGCATATATTTTTAATCAGTAAGAAAGAGGCCTTAGAAGGTGCAAAATGAATGGCTGAGAGACTGAAGAGTTCTCTTTCTTGTGAGGAAATTCATTGTTCATTTTTAGAATAAAGTGAAACCCAAGCATTTGCTAGGCATTTAGTTTATTTGTCAGACACAGCACTGTTTTTGGAAAATTGCGAAGCATAAGCATTTTGTGGTTACTTCACTATGAGCAATTAAAAAGAAAGAAAAGTTATAGAACTAATATTTATTTATTTGTGCCATCATATATTGAATTTGGTCAAGAAATTTTCAAATTATTCGGCCAATTTTTTCATAGTTCTACAAACATAACAGCTTTACTTTTCTAGGAAGATGATTTCCCAGCAGGTGAAAATATTTACCAACCTTTCTACAACACATAGAGACATTGTTTTTAAATGTCTTTACATTTTAGATGTTAGCTTAACTTAATTTACACTTCTGAGTGGGATAATGGAAAGTCTGTTTTGAAAATATATTTGATGGACAACTGAGCACTATTTCTGGACTTCTTAGTCAGCAGATTAAGAAAATGATGTTACCAAAATATAAAAATTAATCGGAACATACAAAACATGTACCAAATATATTTTGTTTTAGTGTTGAATCAAGATAGATGTTTATCTTCTATTTCACTATATCTTTACTAAAATCAAGATAGTATAAATAAACTTGTCAGACATTTGGTACATGCAAGGATGAAATGGAAAGAACCAGAGACCTTGAAAATCTGGTAATCAGGTTCATCAAATTGTTTTCTAGAATGAATAGTGGGCTGAATTATTTTCTATTTTTTTAAATCAGTCACAGTTCAGCCTCTTAGTATTGAGTGAGAGATTACTAAGACTCAAAATCCTTTTAGATTTGCATGACTGAAACCTCATAATGTGCTATCATGGTATTAACCTAGACCTTCCCAGATGGACGACACTTTTTGTTCCAGATTGTGTTGTATAATTATTCCCTACAAATGCCAGCAATTTTAAAGATCAAATCAATGCTAGTTGATGTACATACTGTTCACATACATGACTAGAAAATAGATTGCATAAAAAAGATGTCTTATCTCCTATTTGTCCTTTCTGATTTCTGTGCCATAAAGTAACAAATTTTAAAGAAAGCGTGAAATGTATGAATGATTGGGATGGTTTAATCTTTCTTCTCAACAGATATCCCCTGAAAAAGGAACTTTTATTTGTAGCCCCCAAATATCATTCAGAGAGAATGAGAATGATCAACAGGGCTATTGGGCTATTTGGAAGAGAATCTCACTTGATGCCTACTAAATTTTAATGTGTGTTCACTGCTGTGGAAGATATGATGATGAAGATGTGCTCTGTGACAGAATGGATCATTGTCCTGCTCACAATTTCCTGTCAGGTCTTCATCTTTTATCTCTGAAACTAGCCTTTTGAAGTTTGAGTGGCACATAGTAACAATGTCACAGAATATGTCCTATTGGGCCTCATTCAGGATCCCGATGGAAAAGCTGCATTATTTGTCATATTCTTATTCATCTACATTGTCTCAATGCTAGGCAACTTGTTCATCGTGGTCACTGTCCTTGCTAGTCCCTCCCCAATGTACTTCTTCCTTGCCTGTCTGTCATTCATGGGTGTTGTTTATTCCACTGTCTTCTTACCTGAGCTGCTTATAGACCTGCTCAGTGACAGAAAGTTTTTCTCCTTCCCAGCCTGCATGGGCAAGCTCTTTATAGGATACCTGTTTGGTGGTGCTGAGGTCTTCCTTCTGGTGGCGATGGCCTTTGACTGCTATGTGGCCATCTGTAAGCCTCTGCACTATTTGACCATCATGAATAAGTGGGTTTGCATCCTTTTGCTGTTCATGGCCTGGGATGAGGTTTTGTATATTCAATGGTTCAACCTGTGTTTGTGTCAAGTCTCCATTTCTGTGGCCCTAATGTCATCGATCATTTCATCTGTGACATGTACCCATTGTTAGAGCTTGCAGCTTGTATGCACTGAGATCTACTTTATTGGTCTCACTGTGGTTGCCAGTGATGGAGCCGTGTGTTTGGCCATCTTTATCCTTCTGTTCATATCCCAGGGCTTCATCCTAAAGGCTCTTTAAACACACAGTAGGAAAGGGCAGAAAAAAGCCCATGTTACCTGCAGCTCCCACAACACTGTGGTTGTGCTCTTTCTTGTTCCCTATACTGTCATGTATGTTAGACCTGTTTCCACCTTTCCTGGGGATAAATTACTAACAGTAATTTATAGTTGTTACGCCTATGTTGAATCCTTTAATATATATGTCGAGAAATTCAGAGATGACAAACTGTATGGATAAGCTCTGGTATCAGAAGTTAACTATGGAGTGAACATTTTCATGGTGAACCTGCTAATAATTCTAGTGTAAAAATCATGTGGTAAATCCTAAGGATAATGCTATCACCTCACTGGATTCTTTAAGGATGCATCTCACTACTTATACAAAACCATTAATGAAGGAAAATAAATTATTCTTTATGTTGTAAGATATGTCATAGAGAGTTTGTGGAACATGTGGCTAAAACATTGGTTTTAGAAGGAAAGGAAAGGATAAAACCAAGCACACCATACCTTCTAATTTCCTTTCTCTCAGTCCAGCTTAACTTAAGACTTTAACATAGTGACTGTATTATTTTCTAGGAAGAAAAATAGGCTCTGTTTGGAAATATTCTATGACCATATTCATTAGAAAGGAATATATCTAATGCTCAGGTAATTTCTGGGACTAAAAGAGAAGTTCTGAAGTTGTGATGTTCATTATTTGATCAGTATAACAGAGTTATTAGCTGGATTTGGAATTTTCCTTTAAAATTATATATAGGGTTGTTGAATAGAATGCAACATTGGTTTAACTAAAGAGATCATCGGTGAACAGTTTTTTTTTTAACTGAGATTCAGTTGATGAGGAAACCAGATTGAAGTTCTTTATTACGTTTTAATATTTTATTTCAATAAACCATAAGAAGTCAAGTTAGAGTTGTGGTAGATTTTCTCAAGTATCCACTATAGTGGACACAATATAATGTATTAAATACTTATCACCTCACAATATTTTCTTAAACTTTTGTAGTCAACTTATCACTTTCCATTTGGTTCTGGCAAACACAGATACATTTCTGTCCTGATTTTGCCTTAACCTGAAGGTTGCATTAATAAATAAGAAGCCACTGGCTTCTTTCCTATCATACGTTTGAGGTAATTGAGCTCCTGTAGATATATCAGTGGAGCATTCATTTTTATTGCTAGCTAATGTTCTATTTTACAGACCTACCATAGTTTTCCAAAGAGCAATAATCAGGTTCTTTCCAGATTTTTGAAATTATGTATGAAACTACTCTAAAATGATAATGTAGAATGTGTATAGGTAGATAGTTTTTCACTGAGTTGGGATTTTTGTTACAACAGTAAATATCTATGAACAGAAGTTTTGAGTTTTATGGTAAGTGTATATTTGACTTATCACAGAAATGGCCAAACTGTCTTCCAAAATGTTCATTTTCTCTTTCCCAGCTAGTAAAAGTGATATTGCCATGTTTTTACTCATCTTGTCAGAACTTAGTGTTAAACAGCTTTTTAAATTTTGGCCATCCTCATTGGTATGTAGCAATGTAATTTCATTTTTGAATGACTAATAATATTGGACATTTTTCCAGGTGCTTAATTTTCTTGTATGTATCTTCTGTGTTAAGTGTATTTTTGCTCACTCTGTATTGAATTATTACTACTGAAGTAGTGTTTATTATGCATCCTGGAAATAAGTTCATCATCAGATTTATGCTTTGCAAATATTTTGCCCCCATTAATAACTTGGTTTTTTTTTCATTCTCTTAAAAAGATCTGTATAATTATATGTGTCAGTTTTTATGGAGTGCAATTAACAATCTCACTCTTTTATCAATCATTTTTGCCATGTTTAGCAAATCTTTGTGAAACCCAAACTCACAGACATTTTCCCTGATGTCCTCCTTTGGACCATTTGTAGCTTATGTTTTAACATTACGTTTATAAGCAATTTGGGGTTGACTTTTATTTATGCTGCAAGGTACCTATCAATATATATATTTTGCAAGAAGATATCCAATTATTTCAGCACTATTTCTAAAAATACTTTTTTCTCTTTCTGTTTCTCTCTCTGTCTCTATGTCTCCTCTCCTCTCCTCTCCTCTCCTCTCCTCTCCTCTCCTC
>PVLA01007543.1:0-35127 GCA_004027455.1 Hydrochoerus hydrochaeris | reverse complement strand
TGCAGCAGAATGAGTTACTCAACTTTTGTCTTTATCAAAATTATTTTAACTGTTCTAGCTCTTTGTATTTTCATACAGGTTCTTGAAACAGATTTTCATTTTCTACAAAGAAATCAGTGAGTCATTTAGAATTCCTTTTAACCCGTAGATGAATTAAAGGAGGTATGCCATGTTAATGATTATTCTTCCTATTCATTGCTGTGGTGAACTGCCTCATATTTTCATTTCCTTTGATTGCTTTCATCAGTGTTTTGTAGTTCCTAGAAATTATGATACTTTTTCTACACGTTCTCTAATTTCAGAACAAGTCATGGGAACCCTTGATTAAAATGCAAATAAAGCCTGGTTTACTCTTAAATTAACTCTTACATATTTCATGGTTTTCAAGAGTCCACTGCTGGAGCGTGTATTGAAACAGACATAGGAAATAGAAGACAGATGTTAGATTTCTTTCCATATCCCCATGTATTCATGGAACATTCACCAATATAGGAAACAAATGGGTTCATAACACACATTACCATATAGTAACTCAAAGACTTAAATTGTACAGAAGATTTATCTGACAATAAGGAACTATTCTATAATTTGATAAAAAATATTTATACAATTTGCCCCAAACATTTACTAAACAACCCCAATGAATTTGAAACCAAATAATCTGTCAATGTACACTGGAATATATTCTACAGGAAAAAATTGCAAACTAATGTTTTGAGAGGTAGCCTTATTTTAATAGTACCATTAGAACTGTTTTCTACTTTTTCTAGACTTATTAATGTATCATTAATTGCTCAATAGGAATCAAATATACTTAAAGCATACTCTTGAAGGTTTGATACATGTACATACTATAGAACTGCCAAGACAATCTAATAAACGTTGATCACAACAATATATCACTATTTTCTTTCATTTATTATTGTGATCAGAATAAAGGTCCATAAATTTAACCAATTTAGAAATTCAATATAGGTTTTTTAGCAGATTCCAGGTATACAATATAATCTTCATAACAGTAGCTACTATGCTACATGTAAAATGTAGAAAACGTTTTCTTGCTTATCCACTCTTGCAGGCTTTGATAAGTACTGTTCTAATCTCCTATACTGTGAGAGTGTTTTATATCCCACATATTGCTAAGATAGGGCATTATCTTACAAGACTTAGTAATATATTCTTTAGGTTCACTCATATAATCATAAATAACAGCATATAATTCTTATGTAAGGGTAAGTAATATTGGATTATATATATTCTATAAATAAAAATAAAATAAAATATTTTATCATATGAATATTATATGATGATTATAAATAGAAGGGTAGCATCTATCAGTGGGACCTTGGTTCACACATTTAATTGGTTCCACAGTAAAGGAGAAGATGGTGTTCCACATTTACAGTGGAATGTGTGAAAGGAAAAAAAATTTGCAATTTCTTCTGTTTGTGAACTGAATAGTTTGTAAGCAGAATGATTAGTAAACTGAGGTACCGCATTACTGTATTTTATATTACCTATCAACTTATTCTATAATATATAATTGAATGATAATTTTATATACACTAAATATATATCATTTTTGGCTGTCCATTCATTGAGTTATGGACACTATTATTTTCATATGTTGATTTACTGAATAATGCTGCTATGAAGTACAGATTGTATAAGATACTTTGTTTTCCTTTTAATAACTATCCAGAATAGAATTACTGGATGATATGGTAGTTCAAGGTTTATTTTTTTAAGGAAGCTCCATACTGTTTTCTGTAATCACTGTACCAATTTAGAGTCCCAACAAGAGTGCATGCTTATGCTTTCTCTTTGTCCTTACTGACATTTGATATCTAACATCTGTTCAATAATAGCAGTTCTAACAGATGTGAGGTAGTTAATTTTAGGACTTTTGATTTGTGTTTTTTCTGATGACTATACAAATTGAGCAATGTTACATGTATCCATTGACCATATTTATGTTTTAATTTGAAAATATCTAGTAAGATACTTTATTCATATTTTCCTTACTCGCATTTTTCATTTTTCTTGGTTTTAAAGTTTATGATTGTTTGATTTTCTTAAACTTTCACTTTTTATCACACACATGGAATCCAGGAGTAGTAGAAAGAAGAAAGTTTACTGTAATAAACTCTTGACATTTTTTAAAAACGAAGACCTCATATAAATAAACTACACAAAAGGAATGAGAAAAAAATAAATCAGCCAAACATTAACAAAAAGAAGAAAATAATACAGATTAGTACAGTGATAAATTAAGAAATTAATACAAAACAAGAGAAAAAGTCAAGAAAGAAAAAAGTCTTTATGGGGCAAAACAAAATTGATATATCTTTAGTTAATTTCAATAAAGAAAAAAATTCAAATATATAACATGAAAAGATCAAGAATACATAATACAATATAAACGAGAAATGCTGAAGACCATCAAGGTTGTTCTGAACAATTTTATGTCTGCAGATTGACATATGTTCCTTACATCAAAGAAATGCACCTAGCAGTAGAGACATAATATCAAATAAGCCTAAAGCATGAAGAAATACAATGCCTAAGTGGACCAAAAACACATAACAGGACTGAGTCAATAATAAAAAATCCTCACAAGCAAGAAAAGCCAAGAACTAATTTTTTTTCTTTTCTTGTTGTGAGTTCAGAGGTCAACTAGAAGGCATATGATAGGCTATGGATTCACCAAATATACCTATAATACAAGTCATTTTAAAATAATAATTTTAATAGTGCATATTAATTTTGCTAAATTTTGGACTTCATGGACATTTTCATAGATGCATATATTTTGATAATGTCCATATCTTTCAGAGGTAGGTCACAATTTTAATGAGTATTTTTACATATTTTATTTTATCCAGATTTAATTTTCCATTTTGGAGATTTGGTCTCAAGTTGTTCATTTATGTTATTTTCCCCAGAGGATAAGTTTATGTAAACATTTTTCTGCACAGTTATTACATTCATAGCATCTCAGGAGGTGCATAGTCTGTCATCAGAATCATGCTTATGGTCCCTGTGTATTTAATTAAAGGAAAAATCATGCTCTGAGAGACAGTAACCAAATGACTGAGCAATACATTCAATGTTTTAAGTGTAGGTTAAGTGTCTACAGAATTTTGCTATTACCTCAGAGAATGTTTGTCTACATCATTATTCACTGTTATAGAAATTAAAATGGTAGACACAAAGCAGAATAAATTAAGGTTTAGAGTTTTCCCTGTTTTTTAGTTACTCCTAAATTCCAGCATCCAGGATGAAGCCAGCCTAGCATATCTGACTGTGAATCAAAGTATTTTAAAGTATATTTCATTCTTTCATTTTTATGGGTATAAAATACAAACTGAAGATATGTGACTTAATAATATGTGATGCTTTCTACCACACATTTTACTTTTATAAACTTGAAATACTCATTTAGTATTTGATTTTAGGAGAAATTTTGTCAATGATGAAAATTTGGGATATTGGTGCATAAAATCAAGATTCAGATTCTTGAGATTTCAATATATTCTTGATATTAATTTTAAAAATTGCAGCAATTCAAAAGGTCACATTTTTCCCAGAAACTTTGGTGAATCTAACTTCTGAAATTGAAAGAATTTAAAGAATTTGTCACATGGAAACATCTCAAGGTGTGGCAGTGGTGCATATGATTTGTCTGCCTGTGTTTTCAGATATGGCACTGCTGCACGAAGCTCTTATCTTCCAAGATCAGCAGAGTGCCCCAAAACCTACAACTTGAATCAATTGACTGTGATCTCATGCAGGTGACTGAGGTGGAGTATTTACTTGTATGATTTTGTACTAGGCTTTATATTGTGTAACAAAAGTACATAGGTGACATAAGAATTAATACTCTTTTAAAAATTCTACATGAACAAGGAATGATGTCACATGCCTATAATCCCAGCATTCCCGAGGCTGGGGCAGGAGGATCATGGTGAGTTAGAGGCCAGCCTTAACTGCGTAGGAAAACTCCGTGTCAAAAAAATAAATAAAATTCTATGTGATCATGATGATCAGTTATAGTAAAGGGTCTTATGTGATTGCTAAAATATGTATAAACTGATTCCAGGTTTAATAAAATCTGCTTGGATATTTTAATATTATGAAATGAAGAATGATAGAAACATCTCAAACCTAAATATTATTGCAGACTAATTTCCACATGATGATTTGGAAAATATTTTAGTGTGCAAGTATTTTTAATCTTAGGATTGACTCAGTTGTTTTTTACATGCTTTTAGAATGCCAAAAATAGAGGATGGTGTAGCTTCTGTGGAAGTTACAGAAAGACTTCAGAGAGAATAAAGCAATATGAGAGTAAGCCTGCTTTTAGTTTAATTCCTAGGAATGTTGGGTAAAGTAAGAGGGGTACTCAGATTGATCTTGACCTTAATGAAGTGAAGAGATTCATATAATAAATGCAGAGAAATGAGTTAAAGTGCATGTTTGGAAGAGTAACAAGGCAAAGAAAATAATTTATTTTATTTTACCATGATTTGCTTTGTTGTTGTTTTGTTTTTTTAAGACAGAGTCTCGCTATGCAGTTGAGCCTGGACTGAGCTCACTATGTAGCTCAGGCTGGCTTTGCAGGTTACAATTTTTAGAACAGATATAGATACACTGTGTAACTACATAGACAGAGTGCTGGATACCAGGAAAGGATGCTGGATACCAGGAAAGGATGCAGGATGCTGTGTTCTTAAGGGTGGATGCAGGAATCAGAGGAGCTGTGTTCTTAAGGGTGATGAAAGAGGTGGAAGCTGCAGGAGCAGACGCGGCCACAGCTGGGAAAACAGAAATTCTTGGTTTGTGAGGAGTAAACTGAAGAACTTCTGAAGTCAGATTAAAGTACCTATAAAGTCAAAGTGTATTTAGAGATTAACAGTCATGAATAGGATTAAAGAAGTAACTGAGTTAGTGACTGTTAGTCCAATGTATAGTAGTTTTTCCTGAGTGCAGTCTTCACTGTCTGTGTCTCAATCTTTATCCTCTCTCTGTCTCTGTCTCTGTCTCTGTCTCTGTCTTTCCATCTCTGTCTGTCTCCCACTCTATACCTCCATCTTTCTTTTTTTATTTCTCTAAAGTAAGCTTTTCTGCTTATGCCAATTTGATCTCACATATCATCACATGTTTTTCTTCATACTTATTAGCAAAAATGTAAATTAAATTTACAACAAAACATATCTTTTCATATTTCTCACGCTCACTGTGGCTATGTACAAGAATTTACAAGTGGATATATATATATATATATGATAGTTTTAATTTTGTTTCATAATAATACATCTTATAGTTAGTATTGTGCATATTTATTTTTTCCATAGACAGTTGTGGAAAGTTCTCAAACAGTACTGATATACTAGTCATTAATTTTTTAAAATGCTTTTTCTATATAACATATTTTGTATTTTACTCAACTACTTCTTTGTTATCATTCACCTATATTTATTCTATGTTTTTTGTGTAATGATTATATAAATGTCATCAAAACCTATTGTACATATATCCTATCTACTAGGACTTTAATTTCCATAGGATAGTTTCAAAAATGCATATATTATAGAAACTATGAATATTTTTATTTCCAAAAGAGGTTGACAAATTATGTTCCAAAAATGTACAAAATTTATGATTCATTAAATGTGTAAGGCAATATTTTCTTCCATTTGTACTAACCACAATTTAAGATTTATAAACTAAATTTCATGTATATGTAGTGATATCTGCTTTTTAAACTTTGTTGTTTTCCTTTTTCAGGTGAAATCCAGCATCCTATCATAAGTTTATTGTTCATTTGAATTTTTTTCTTTGTTGGTTACTTTCTTCATGTATATACTATCCAATAGGATTGTCTTGTGTTTATAAATTTCTTGAAGTTCTTTGTCTATTTTAGGCATTAACTTCTTATGCTTTCTGAATTACAAATCTTTTCTTCTAACTTCTTCAGTAATTTTGCTCACAATATCCTTTCCTACTTGCTTAAAATGTTTTGAAGTTGACAAGTGTGCATATTTGAGATTTATTTTATTATTTGAGAAAACCTTTCTAGTCCCAAAGAATAGAAAGTCATCTCTTTTATTTCCTTGAAGTTAATACAAAATAATTCTTAGCCCATCTTTGTTGTTGTTTATGATATTATATACATGAATATCTGCATAGCTTCCATATGGAAAGCAAGTTATGGCACAAGTTTTCATCTCATAATTGGTTTTTCCCCACATATCCTTAATTTATTTATAAAACTTTTAACCTATAAGAATGTTATATCTAGGAATAATGCTTTAACAGAATTGCATTCTTCTTTCAGCAAGTTCTAAAACACAATAAACAATGGTGCTTATATGTGCAATATAGTATCCTTAAATTTCATGGACTCACTAATAATAGTGCTGTTTGCAGATAATTTTCTTCTGAGCAGTGACAAAAAGACACACAGAAGGATATATGGAAGAAAGGAACAATGTGACTGAGTTTGTGCTCTTAGGGCTCACTCAGAGCCCCCAGGGTCAGAAAATATTGTTTGCTGTGTTCTTGCTGATCTACACAGTGACAATGGCAGGCAACCTATTTGTTGTTGTGACTGTGGTGCTCACTTCAGCCTTGAGTGGCCCTATGTTTTTCTTTCTTGGATACTTATCATTTATGGATGCTGTTTATTCCAGCACAGTTACCCCAAGTATGATTATAGACTTACTCAGTGAGAAGAAAACCATTTCCGTCAAAGCGTGTATGACACAGCTTTTTGTAGGTCACTTGTTTGGTGGTGCTGAGATTTTGCTCCGGGTGGCCATAGCCTATGACCGCTATGTGGCCATCTGTAAACCCTGCATTATCTTACCATCATGAACCAACGGCACTGTGTTCAATTGTTGGTGTTGGCCTGGGTTGGGGGTTTTGTGCATGCTTTCCTTCATCTTCTGTTTGTTTACAATCTTCCATTCTGTGGCCCTAATGTCATTGATCACTTCATCTGTGACATGTACCCCTTATTAAAACTCACATGCGCAGACACCTATGTTATTGGTCTCACAGTTCTTGCCAATGATGGGGCAATCACTGTGGTCATCTTCACACTCCTCTTAATCTCCTATGGGGTCATTCTGCACTCCCTGAAGAACCTGAGTCAGGAAGGGAGGCGAAAGGCCTTGTCCACCTGTGGCTTCCACATCATGGTAGTTATCTTCTTTTTTGTTCCTTGCATTTTTCTGTATGTGAGACCTCCCTCTACTTTGTCCATTGATAAATCCTTGACTGTATTTTACACTGTTATGACCCCTATGTTGAACCCACTCATCTATACTCTGAAGAATTCAGAGATGAAAAATGCCATGAAGATGCTCTGGACTAGAAAGCAAAAATGAATGGTGGTAAAATGTATCATCATAATATTCAGTAATGAGCAACTTCTTCAATAAAATCATACATGATTGTTTCATTATGCTAATATCTTTTTTTTTGTACTGGGTATTGAACTCATGACTGCGAGCTTTCAAGGAAACTTATGCCATTGAGCTAAATCCACGGCTTTCATTATGCTAATATCTGACTCAATGTTAATAACTGTACGGAATGAAAACCATTTATTTTTGAATTTTTCCAATGATCTTTATATATTTCTAAGACTGTTAGGATTTGTTAGGAAAATAAGTTTGTATTTTACTGATTGTAATGATTTTGTAGATTTTGCAGTTACACACATTGTCATTAATAATTGAATTTTTTACTTAAACAATTTTTAAATTTTTCTTTCATTAATCAAGTTAATACTGTTTCAGAATTAATAGTCAAAAATGCCAAATAATAGGTACATGTTTTATTCTTTCCTTGGCAGTGCAGAAAATATTAGTTCATATGTTTGTGTTTGTATATTAAACACAATTTTGTTAATATTGTTTAGCATATTCATACTGAGTACTGTAATATTTAAACACCATTTTAAATATTAATCATAAAGAGGTTAAGCAAACAGTAGGAATGTACATCTCATCTTAACCTGGTTTAATTTGACCACATCCCTGTTTCTTGGATTTTTTTCTCTCACTAATGTGTTGCTTTTTTTTCAAGAATCTCTGTGTATTTATTTGCAATACCCAGAAATCCCACCCATCCTGGAGCATTGCTTCACACACACATTCCATCCCTACAATGTCTGCCTTCCCTCTTCACCCTCTCCCCATCCCCAGATCCCCTCCTAGTTAAAAAATCAGCTTACGAGATTGGTATCATCGTCCTTTATTTTTGGCTAAAAATTATTGCGATTTGGGCTTATCATAAAATAGCATCCAGACAGTATTTAAGCTTGTGTGTTTGATTCATTTCACTTTGGCTTATGGTCTCTACTCCATTCACTTTTCCTAGAAAAGACTCATATTTCTCCTTCTTTTTGCTTAGTAGTACACTATTGTGTAGGTATTTCTCATCTTATTAATCTATTTATCTGCTGATGGATATATCATGCTTTCTCATCATTGAGCTATTCTGAATCGTGCTGTTTTAAATGTGGGTATGTGTATGTTACTGTAATATGATGCTTTAAAATTTTTAGAAGGCATGTTGGAGAGAAGTAGGTTGGTCAAATAAAATTCCTATTTTTCCTTTTTGAAAAAATCTCCATATGGATTTTCTTAGTGTTTATAGTAGTTTACACTGCAACAAAAATATAGAAAATCTCCTTTTTCTGTGATCTCACAGCTTTTGTTGCTTTTTGGAGTTCTTGATGATGGCCATCCTTACTGGAGCAAGACAGAATCTCAGTATTCTTTTCTTTAGTTATCAATTTTCTAGTGGCTAAATTTGCTAATGTTATTTCATATGCTTATTGGCCAGTTGCATTCCTTTAAAGAAGCTTCCATTGTTTTCAATTGCCATTTTGTAATTGGGTCCTGTCACACATAGTTTCTGCTTCTCGTTCAATAGTAACTTGTGGAAATTTCTCTTTATGTTTCTGCTTCTTGTTCAATAGTAAGTTGTGGAAATTTCTCAAAGACATAGTTGTAATTAATTCATGAATGATGATTTTTCCTTTTAAGAGATGCTATAATCTGTTCAATGATTTGTTATTATTCACCTAATTTGTAAACTGTAAGTGCTATTAAAGTAATACACCAAACATGTTGCGTAAATGTCCATATGTACTAAGGTTTTAATTTCCCTGCAATAGTTTATAAAGAATATAAATGTGAAGAATGGTGTCTGTATTTTTACTTCAACAGAGATTATAAACTTGTGTTCAAAAAATTATAAAATTCAAAGTGGACAAAATACCCTATTTAAATTGTACCATTCACCTTTAAAGCTTTGCAAGATTTAAAATCTAATGTGTATGATGTGATGTCTGTATGTTTTATATTTTCATTTACTCATTCTGGTGAATTGCAGCATTCTTTGTTTATTGGTTATGTGCATGTTCTTTTTCTTTCATTTCCTGCTTATATAATCTGTCCAATTATAGATTTGTAGTTTATTTATTAATTTCTTAAAAGCTTTCATATATTTTAAATAATAAGATTTATGTTCCTCAAGATGTAATTTCATTTTCCACATACTTCCATCTATGCATTTAGGGTATGAATTCCAAACTTGAAAACAAATTGAAAATAGAAATGGGATAAGTGAAATAAATCAGACTCATATTTGTAAATACTGTATGGTCTCTCTAATATTAAAAATAATAAAAAATCAGAAGAGTAATAAGATCCAAAATATATAATACATATTGTAATAATGAAAGGGAAAAATGTGCTCTATAGGATATAATGGTATATGTGTTTAAGTGTGCAAGATAGATAACCATACTACTAAGGTTTTGTTAGTTTACCAAGCAAAATAGTTTGTGTTATCATTGCTTGATTGCCTGTCCATTTTTTATGCTTTGATTTTGTAACTTGAACAACTACTTCTATGATAACAACATGTAATTTATCAACTAGTGATTTCTTACTGTTATTTTTTGTTTTAGAATTCTGTATTATTTATACCCTTTTTTCTGTTTTGTATTTTGACTCTAAATAAAAAAAGAAAACAGAAATGGCTCCATTTGGGATAACTCTAACTAACAGAAAATGTTTATGCCACAGGAATGTAGAAACTCACCTTTCCTTTATTATCTTGAAGTAAATATAAGGTACATCTTGCTATTTTATTAAATTAAGTCTAATTGACTTTTATTTTGTAAATAATTATTTATATGTGCAAGTATTTTAGTTTTCTAATAAGAAGTTTGCTGTAGTAGACTTATGTTTCTTTCATAACCAGTCCTTTCCACCACCATTACTTATTTCCAATGCTGTTCCTCAAAACAATGGCACTGAGTTTCCATCCAACTTGCATTTTTATTACTTCTGACAGTACTGGAATAGAATGAATGACAATGCCTATAAATGAAATGAATAAACAAATCATCCTAAATTTTGATCTGCAGGTAATTTTGTTCTGAGCAGTGACACAAGGACACACAGAAGGACAAATGGGGCAAAGGAATGATGTGAGCAACTTTTTAATTTTTTTTTTATTTTAAAGAGAATAAAATAAAAGAGGACAGATCTAAGCAGATCAGAACAGAACAATGTAAGTAACACAGCCCTTCCAAACAAGACAATTGGATATTAACAGTAGCTATCATGATGTCTCTTTCTCTGAAATAGTTGAGCTTAGCTTCAAACATAACAAAGTAGAATAAACAACTCAAGAGAATGGAAGTATTCCAAGACATTTTGAACCAAATAAACAAAGATGAACAATGGCTGCTATATTATCTCATTTTCCATAAAAATTTTGTTTTTACTATCATACATATTAAAATCCAATAAGACACAATGTGATAGAACCAATGGTAATAGAAAAAAAAAAGCATGGTAGGACTTCAGAGCAGATGTGAGCAAATTTGTGTTCTTGGGGCTCACTCAGAGCCTCTAGGGTCAGAAAATATTAATTGCTGTGCTGTTGCTGACCTACATGGTGATAAGGGCAGGAAACCTACTTATTGTCATGACTGTGGTACTCAGCCCAGCCTTGGAGGCCCCTATGGTCTTCTTTCTTGGCTATTCATCATTTATGGATGCCATTTATTCCACTACAGTTACCACAAGTATGGTTAAAGACTTACTCTGTGAAAATAGAACCATTTCCTTCAAAGCTTGCATGACACAGAGTTTTGTAGCTCACTTATTTGGTGTTGTTTACATAATACTCCTGGTGGTCATGGCCTATGACCACACATGGCCATCTGCAAACATCTGCATCATCTGATCATTGTGAACCAACAATGATGTGCTCTGCTACTGCTGCTGACCTGGGTTGGGGATTTTGTGCATGCTGTACCACAATGTGTTTTTGTTTACAACCTTCCTTTCTGCAGCTCCAATGTCATTGACCACTTCATCTGTGACATGTACCCCTTATTAAAGCTTGCATGCACAGACACCTAATGTTATTGGTTTTACAGTGGTGGCCAATGACAGAGAAATCTGTTTGGTCATCTTTACATTCTTATTAATCTCCTATCTGGTTATTCTGCACTCCCTGAAGAACCTGAGTCAGGAAGTGAGGCGCAATACCTTATTCACTTGTAGCTCCCACATCACAGTAGTCATCCTGTTCTTTGTGCCTTGCGGTTTTGTTTATGTGAGACCTCCTTCTACTTTTCCCGTTAATAAATCCTTGACTGTGTTTTTCACCATTCTCACCACTATGCTTATCCTCCTTATCTATATTCTGAGAAATGCAGAGATGAGAAGTGCCATGAAGAAGTTCTGCACTACAAAACAAAATTGAGTTTGTCACACATATGTTGAATGAAGAATTGATTCTTTTGGGAAAGTCATGTATGATTATTTCAGTGTGCTAAAATTTGCTTCAGGTTCAATAACTGAACAATAGAGAATATATGTAATGTTAATTCTTGTAACAACATGCATGTATCTTTAAGACTATTAGAGTTTGTTAGGAAAATAAATATTCTTTTTCCTTGAAATGTTTCAGCTGAGGCTACCGATTTAGGTGCCACAATAAAAGCTATAAGCTTATTTTACTTAATGAGAGTTTTGGATGATTTTTACAAACAAAAAGTCATTGTTTTCAGAATTATATCTGAAAACCAAAATAGGACTAAAAATTAAAATAGAAGATAAATGATAGGAAGAATGGAGACAGACAATTCTCAAATAGAGAAGGGATTGAGACTTGGAGGGAGGGATTTGAAGAAAGGATGAAAAGAAAAATGAAGACATGTCCTGTACCTCTACCAACTCCACTCAGGGAATGTAAGCACTGAGTGCTGATAGATTTAAAAAGCATGAAAAAGGAATCGCTAATGCTTACAATACATTTGGCAAGAATAAAATTTTACATAAATGTACATTCTATTACTTTCAGAATTTCAGCAAGCTATGGTGACTCACACAGACATTTTAAATGTCTATCTTATTTTATTGTGTAAGATTTAAATATACAATTTGGCAATATTGCTTGATGTGTGCTTAAAGAGGAGTAATACATTATTATTAATGTAATCAAAAAGAAGCTTTAAATTTAAAGAGCATAAAATTCTACTCATGGTAATACTAAAATGACTTATTTTCCATGGAATTTAGCATTTCTTTGTAGTTGTTTATTCAATAAAATACAATTCAGCAGAGATAGGCAGATGATTGTATTTTAAATTCACATAGATTGCTTAATTTTAAATGCTTGGGAACATTGTGTTAGATATTTTCTTATCATTTTCTAGTTGAATCCCTTATCATCATATATGGAAGCCATATGGTTTGAATCTGTGAGATACTAATGTGTGTCTTGGTCCTTGTGTTGTAAATTTTGGTGAATATTTCAGGAATACTTGCAAAAGTGTAGGACAGTCCCACATCTGTTTTCTCTTTTCCAGTTCCTGTTCTAACACACATCAATATGCTTGGGCTGTTTGAAACTGTGACACACAGACTCTCTCATTCTGGTGAACTAGGCTTTATCTGTATTTGAATCAGTGTTCAGTGACTTCTTCAGAAATTCAGAAGTTTTCTCAATCTCTGTTTGTGGGTTCAGATGTCAACTCAAAATTGTTAAGCTCTATAAGTACAAAAATTGCCTGCTTATAGAGCATCAGTTTTGAGAAATATTCTTTGTCCTTATTATTTGTATAAAATTCTGGAATTCAGCATGCCATCTACAAATATGCACACAACACTCATACATTTCAACCTTATCCATCTCTTTTATTTCCCTTCCTTAAACCCCACAGGTCCTGATTTTTAATTAGAGAATTTTTGCCATATTTTAATTCTGCCCATCCTGGATGTTTCCTTTTGGTGTTTTGACCTCAAGTTGTTCATCATTCTGTTTCCCCCAGAGGGTATGTTCTCGCAATTGTGTTCTAGATTGTTACTATTCTCTCACATCTCTGGAGGGTTAGGACCAATGTCCCAGTGAGTTTAATTAAGGAATTAGTCACACTTAGACATGTAGCAAGGGATGGATTCAACCACAGATGCTGTGGTTCCAACACACATAAAGTGTGCACAGATGTCTGTCTTCCCCTCAGTGAGTGTTGACTATAGGAACAGTCACTTAACTGTGCTCTTAGACATTAAAATGATAGATTCAGCATGATGAATTGGGATCATGGGTTTTTCTCCATTCTTTATGCCTCCCAAAGCCAAATGTCATATCTGAAAGCAAGATAGATACCTGACAGGGAATGACTATTTTAAAACCTATTTGATTATTCCACTCTCATGCTATAAAATACCAATTGCAAATACCTTAGTAATTGCAGAATTCCTTTGTTCCATTAAATTTACCTATTAAACATTAAAGTGTCACTTAATATTGCTTCTTAGAAAAATATTGACAAAATTGAATTTTTGGTATTTATTTTTTTTCAATTAAGAATAAGATTTCTTGGGGCTGCGGATTTAGCTCAGTGGCATAAGCACCTGCCTGGCAAGTGCGAGGTCCTAAGTTCAATCCCTGGTACCGCAAATAAATAAAGAAAGAAAGAAAGAATAAGATTTCTTGAGTTCATATGACATTCATGGTATTAACTTTAGAAACCAGAACAATCTAATGAAGTAACATTTTTTATAAGTCAGATAAATTATCTGTCCTGCAAGTATGGCAGCATTCATCAACGGAAACATTTCCAGGTGCAGCAATGGTGTGTGTGGTGTTTTGTTCTGTGTTCCAGAGAGAGCATCATGTGTGAGGTGGGTGTCAATAAGGACTAGGAAAAATCAACCCAGCACCTGGACTGAAGGACTGTCTGCTTATTTGCAGGTAACTCAGGAGAAATACTCATATGTCAGATACTGAAGTAGGGCTTACATTATGCAAGCACAGTAGATTTAGCACAATACAACTCATAAGCTGTACAAACTTCTATACGATTTGGACACAAAGTTACACCATAACAGTTTGTCATTATTAAAATGTGCATAAAATTTTTCCAATCTTTGACTCTTCTTGGATGTCTTAGCATTGTAGAAATTTACAGTAAATGTCTTTTCTAACATTAGCATCCCTATCAATTAATTTTGAATATATTTGTGAGATATATTGTGTTCAGGTGTTTATACATTTCTTGATAGAATCAGATAATTTAGAATTATCCTCTAAATATTGTTTAGAATGTTAAAAATTAAAAGATGATGCTGCGTCTGCCAGTGTTCAATGACTAAATGAAGAGAACAGAGTGCAACAGTTAAGCAAACACTCTTTTATATAAATTCTTAAGAATGATTGACCAAGTAAGAAGAAGAATGAAACTGACCTTTGGGTTTAATAAGGGAAAAGATTTGTCTAAGAGAGCTGAGAATTTAGGTGGTGTCTTCCTTGCAAAAGACCTGGATCAAAGGATAAATTTCACTCAAACATGCAGATGCGCTGCATTAATAGGACCACGAAACTAATACTGGATAGGCAGGACAGCTAAGGATATAGGAAATTATGAGGGAAGTTAGAAAAGCAGGGTCCTTAAAAGGATCGAATCTGCTGTATGATGAGTGACATGGGACACAATTAAGAAAAATATAATTCATACTTGTGTAGAGAAAAGGGGCAAAATTTATGCAGTAAGATAAGAGAACATGTCAACAAATACTTAAAGCATGACTGTTATTTCTATAATTATTTTCACTAGATACTGGGCCAGTGAATATGGATTTTATTAAGGCACCATTTTTTTGTCTTGTGTCATTTCTTTCTCTTTTCTCTCCTCTCCTTTCCTTCCTTCCCTTCACTTCTCCTTCCCATCGTCCTCATCAACTGGGGTCCCCCATCCTGTCCTTTTAATGTTTCACATATCACCCTGGCTTCTCACTGTACCAACACCACAAATAGAGATGGTGCTTCAGTCAAACATGTATGCTTTCATAGTCCCGATGCCCATAGACCCACATACAAACATTTACAATTGGATATATATAGCTCTTTACACTTGTTTATAATATCATCATGTTATATGTACTGATAGGATAATTTCTTTCTTATTCTAAAGTAAATTGTGGAAATTTCCCTTGAGTACTTATATAACTGCAGTTATTTAAATAGATGTTTTCCATTTAGCAGATTTTATATTCTATCCACATCTTGTTTTAGAATTCATTTTCATATTTTTTATCATTATGTGTAATACCATTAAAATATTGCTGCAAACCACAGTTTGCAGCCCCTTTTATATGCTAGAGCTTTAATTTTCCTGCCATACCTTCCAAAGTGTGGAGCTGCGCTGATGAAAGGCATGTTCTGTCTAACCCTCCATAAGGACTGAGAAGATGTATTACAAAAAATATAAAATTCAAACTGTAAAAAATATTTTTTTCATTTTAAGTATCTTTAAAGCTTTATCACTTTTAAAATGTGACCTTTATAAAATGATATCTTTTTCATTTATGTCTGTTTGCTAATGAATTTTACCATATGCTTTTTGACCACGGACTGTACTTTTAAAACTGCTTGTTTATATCCTGTATCCACTTTGTTATTGCCTTATGGTTTTTAAAAAAACTTCTTAAAGTTTGTTTTCTGTTTCAGGTAGTATCTCTGCTTACATTGTCTAAAACACCAATTTTTTATTGAACTTAATTTCATGCTGTTATTTAATGCACTGTTTTGATGAATTATTTCAAAATTATCAAATACATTAATTTGAGATTCCTCTTATTGGATGAAAAAATTCTTCTATACTTATGAGCAGAAAATCACTTCTATTTGGTTACCATGTGGTATATAAAAAGTAAATTTTCTGTCACTTTACATTAAATATTCAAGATACATTTATTTTTGATTTTGGAATTATCTCTATGCATGATATTACTAAAAACTGAATGAAAAGCTAGTTTTGGGAGATTCATTTCTCCTTTATGAAAAGTCCTTGTTCTACATGTCTCTGATTACTTATGTCCATTACCATTAGTATAAGATCACTAAACTTACAGACATGTTTAAAATTTTCATCATGATCTCTTTCAGTTCTGAACATAATAAATCATCATGACTATTTATGGGATGAACAAAAGTTTATCTTAAAATTTCATGGACTCACTAGTAATAATTACATTTGTACACAATTTTTCTCTAGTTACACAGGGACACACAGAAGGACATATGAAACAAAGGAACAGTGTGACTGAGTTTGTCCTCGGGGCTCACTTAGAGCCCCCAAGGTCATAAAATATTATTTGCTGTGTTCTTGCTGAACTACGTAGTGACAATGGCAGGCAACATACTCGTTGTGAATGTGGTGCTCTGTCCAGCCTTGGATGCATCGATGTACATTTTCTTGGTTATTTATCACATATAGTTGCTGTTTATTCTAATTGTTACCCCAAATATGATGATAGACTCACTCCATGTGAATAAAATCATTTCCTTCAAAGCTTGTATGACACAGATTTTTTAGAACACTTGTTTGATGGTGCTGAGATTTTGCTCCTGGTGGCCATGGCCTATGACTGCTACATGACCATCTGCAAACCCTGCATTATCTGACCATCATGAAGCAAGGAGTGCATGTTCTATTTTTGGTGTTGGCCTGGGTTGGGGGTTTTGTGCATGCTATGCTACACATCCTTTCTCTTTACAACCTTCAATTCTATGTGCCAAATGTGATTGACCACCTCATCTGTGACATGTACCCCTTATTAAAACTTGCCTACACTGACACTTACGTTATTGGGCTCACAGTGGTGGCCAATGATGGTCTCATCTGTGTGGTCATCTTTTCCCCCTTGATCATCTCCTATGGGGTCATTCTACACTCCCTGTAGAACCTGAGTCAGGAAGGAGGCACAGGGTCTTATCTATCTGTTGCTCCCACATACGGTGGTCGTCTTTTTCTTTGTTCCTTGCATTTTTCTGTATGTGAGACCTCCCTCTACGTTGCTTATTGACAAATCACTGACTGTGTTTTACACTGTCATGACACCATTCTTGAACTGCCTTATTTATACTCTAAGAAATTTAGAGATGAAAAATGCCATGAGGAAAATTTGGACTCAAAAAGGGAAATGAAGTGACAAAAAATTGGATCACTTGTGTTGTGTGAAGAGAGAGGGTAATTCCAAAGTAGACCCTCCTGATTATTTCATTAAACTAAATTTTTGTCAGGTTTAATAACTGCATAATTACAACTACCTCATAATATATATTGCAACACTCTAAGAACATTTGTAAAAGGCTGTTTTAGTAAAAAAAGATCATATCAAGATTATAATTACTTGCCAATATTAATATTATATATTTATTTTCTTAAGGAAACTTTTATTCACAATTCCTATGTAATCAAATCCATTCATTTTTAGCATTAACAAGGTTCAAGATAAATTGCAAATAATAGAGTAAAATGTGTAAATACCTCATTTCTTGTATCACAGATTAAAAATATTACTACATCATATTGATTTATGAAATATGTAAATGTGTTATGTGAGATATTTTCTATAATTTTATTCATATTGTTAAGCTTATTATGCTTGAAGAAGGATAATACTTCATTTTTAATATAATCATAAGGAAGTAAATGCATGAGAAAGCAGTAGATGAGTAAGAAACATATGGAAAACCCAACTAAATATTCTTCTTTCCAACTGGAAATCTTTCAGTCCCTCAGGGGAAGAAGCTTTGTTTTGTGTCATGTTTTCATACAGACCCGGATGATTCTTTAGTCTTCCTGTATAGTTTAGAATATCTGATAATGACTCTCCTATTTTCATTATGTCTTTCATTATGTTCTTAAATATTTATATTCTTAAATATTTATAAAAAGGTCCTGGCTCTGCTTTTCATATACCAAGTTAACCCAATCTTAATCCACAACCTACAAATATACAATACAGAAGGTGTTAGTGAATAGTTGTCAAAGAAGAATGCTGTTTTCATTCTTAGCTATTTATTTTAAAATTACAAGTATTTTTAATTATATATACTATAGTGTAATCATTCTATAGTATTATACAATGTGTGCTGATCAAATTAGTGTAATTAATGCTTTTATCTTATGACAGCTTCTAAAAATGATTAACAGGTGAAAAGTATATATAGGTATGGGATACAGCACGATATTATCATATAAATGTATAATATGCATGGATCTAATCAGAGAAATTAATGATTCCAGCTCCTCGCTATCATTTTATGTTTGGAGGCCTTGAGTCTTTCATTGAAGAATCACACCAGAACTTATGGTTTTATTATCTTGTAATCTCACTATCACATCTTTGTGACAAATTATCTGAGACTTGTCATTAAAGTCAAATGCTATCTATGTCTAATATGGTAGAAAACTTGATCAATAAATATTTTTTCTTTTTTCCCCTGAAAAGTCTGGCATTATATAGCCATGTCTTCCATTTTGGGATGTGCAATCGATTTTCCAATTTGCAGTTATACTGAGTGATAAGGTAAAAGGCAGAAGCAGCACAGTTGAGGGGCCTGCACAGAGGAAAGCTCACATCACTGCATCCAGGACAGAGCGAACCGAGGAGCCCATGTGGGAGATGAAACTTTCCAGGTCAGATCCCACGTTCCCTGCACTTCTAGTGAGGCCCTGCCTCCTAAAATCACACTTTTCTCTGAATTCCAATGATGAATTTAGTTCACCCAGGTTCTCATCACATTCCATAAGCCCCACTTCTGAACAGTGAGGCTTTGTCCATCATCAAGACCTGAACCCTAACACTATGTGTGTATAACTATGAGAAAAATAGTCTAATTAGTAGAAATTAATCTGGCCAAATCCATTATTTTCAGATACCAATAAAAAAATCTTAACAAGTCCCGAATTATTTACATGTATTTTTCCAGTGAATTAACATGAAACAATAAAAAGACTTTATTAGAAGATTTACTATATCATATACACACCTGGAAAATAAAGCATGTATCTAACAAGGAACAAACTAAGATTTAATTTCTGGAAAAAGCTAGTGATGGAAATTTCTCACAAGTAGGAGCCCTACCCATGAGTCTTGCATTCATTCAGCTGGTTTCTTCTGAAGTCTCCTCCTTCTAACTAAAGGAACTTCTCATCAGATGAACTTGATCCCTTCAATCAAATTTTATGAGCATTGGTAATATCATCATAAAATTTATATTATATTTTAGATCTAAAAGGTTTTCATGTTTCTCATGTGCTCATATGTGAGTCTTGGTCCAGATTGGAGGAGTGCCTGGCCATAGGATACTACATTGTGTATTCATGTATTCCTGGTTGCTCCTTTCTTCTTCCTGCATGAATGGGGTGAACAACTTTCCTCTGCTGCACTCTTCTACCATGAAGTCTCTGCCTAGTAGCCAATGGACCTAAAGGAAATCTAAAACCATGAACCAAATTAATGCTTCCTTTAAACTGTTGGTCTGAGTATTTTGTTTGAGCTATGGGAAAGCTAAATGATAGAGAGAAATGCACTAGAAGTGGGCTCTTTACTGTTACTGTACCTTACTGTATGGTAATGTTCTTTCCAGAGCTCTTTAAGGGTTAAATATGTACCTGAGACCATCTGGAAGCTGGCATTTGGGTCATAATTCAAGACTTTGATCATAAGTTCATACTAATAAAATTCTGGTCATAACTAAAGTTGTTTGTTTGTGAGGCCGGTAATAAGTCGAGTGTCTACTGAAGACAGCACCTAAAGATATCATTTTTGCTAGGCAGAAAATTAAAAAGTGTACACTTTGTAAACTAGTTTTGTACTTTTTATGGAATCAACCACACACCATAAAACCCAGTTCTTTTATTTGTAGATATTTACACAAGTATAATGCAAACTTATGACTAAGTGAAAACTTACATATTAATATGTGTGTGGATATTATATTAGGGCAGTTTCACTGATAATTTCAAGTACCAGAATATAATAAAAACCTTTAACTGGAAAATGAATTACCTGGGTTCAGTATCATATGGGGTACTACTCAGCAAGAAAAAATGCACCATTTTCTTTTACACAGAGACCTC
This sequence comes from Hydrochoerus hydrochaeris, assembly GCA_004027455.1. Classification (NCBI taxonomy): domain Eukaryota; kingdom Metazoa; phylum Chordata; class Mammalia; order Rodentia; family Hydrochaeridae; genus Hydrochoerus; species Hydrochoerus hydrochaeris. The sequence goes on along the minus strand of PVLA01007543.1, from coordinate 14,648 downwards.
AAATGCATTATCATGTAAGAAGTAAGCCATATTGCGAAGGACACATACTCTGTTGTTCCATTTTATTTATGTAAAATTTAGGGAAATATAAAACTAGGAGACCAGAAATGGATCATCATTTGACAGAACATAGAAGATGGAGATAAGCTGTTCACAAAGAGAATGGTGACATCCTTATGGGATAAAATATTTCATATCTAGATGGTTTTAGTTCCATTTGTCAACACTAATGCAACTATGAACTGAAAAGCATAAGCTATATAGTGTTAAATATATATATTATTGAAAAGTGAAAAAAATATAAACTTTCTATAATTAAAGTGTAACTTTATTATTCTGTAATGTACCTCGGGCTAATACGAAGAAGCAGATCTGCAGGAGGAATTCTAGAATATTGGTGTCAATATATTTAATATTCTAACAGAAGTGAATTTTAGGGTTTATATTATTTTAAAGTATTACATTGTAATTTAGTGTATATACAATAATAAATGCAATTTATTTATAAAATTTGTTATCTCTTACCTAAAATATTACTGATGTCATTAAAGATATTTCTGTGCATCTAACTGATTCCATTCCTCTATTGTCTTCAGTACATATTCTTCTGCTAAGCTTATTCATAACAAATTAAAATAGTTTAAATACAAAAGTACTTTTTCTTGAAATATTTCACTTAGTTTTAACTATAATTATATAACCTCATATATGTTTATATAACCATACATATATAAATAATCATATACCCTTATTATAATTATATTTTAGAGGACATATTATTTCTAATTTTTTACTCATCATCTTAGTTTTCTAAAATTTGATCATGTTGCTGTATGTGGTTTTAGCTGTATCTTTTTTCCTGTTGTGCATTATTCTGCAAGTGAATTTACCCTACACTAAGTACCTATGTAATCCATAGTTAACTGTGTTGTTTCCTACTTTTTTATTTCAAATACCCTTCCTGTGCATATCCTGAAAGAAATACTTGGTGTTAGTAGAATATTTATTTTTACTGATGACTGCATTTTCTCTCATGTCATAGTGTCTATAAATTGTGCTGTAATTAGCAATGAATAATAGTTCCACTGTTCCTATATTTTACACTACTTCTATCATAAAATGTTTGATATTTCTGTGAATGTAATGGGTAGTAGACTGCTTATTTTTGGGGATTTTAACTGTCCTCATTGCTACCAAATTTGATAATATTCTCCTTTACTTATTGGACATTTTTTAAATAATTTTCTAAGAAATGTGTGTTTTGTTAATTACTGTATATGTTATTTTCCTATTTTTATTAGTTTCCTGGAGATTTATAGGGGTATAGTGTGTAAATTCTTCATTCTTTATGTGTATCACAAAGTTTTATCTGTGGTGTGCCTTCTTATACAATTATTAATTTATTTGATGAGTGGATAATTTTATTTTACTTTAAAAGTTTTCTTCATGTAATTTATAAGTTGATTTTATAAATGATTTTTAATATATTTATCAATTCATCAAAGAAAATGTCTTTATGGCACATATATTACTTTGAAGTATTAATACATTATAGAATGTTTAAATTGAGTTATTTTACATATGGGTTACCTCACCTGGTTAGAATTTGTTGTGTGTAGTGAGAACATAATCTACTCTTTCTAGCTATTTTCAAGAATACAGTATATACTGTTACTGACTGTAGTCACCATGGTATGCAATGGAAATGTTAAAATTAACCCACCTGTCAAACTGATAATTTGAATTCTTTGCATAGTCATTCCTCAACCCCTCATTCTAGACCTTGATGACCATCATGCCACTCGCTATTATATGAATTCAAAAAAATTTTGGACTATAAATAAAATCAGATCATATGATAGTTAGTTATTTCTATTTCATTGCTGTGAAAAATAGCCGATATCCAAAAATGAAGGAAAGAAAATTGTATTTAGCTTACAGTTTGTGGAGTTTTCACTCCATAATCAGCTGGCTCTAGGGAAGTAACATGGAGAGGGGCAAAAGTTCAATGTTGTAGAACACAACTAAAACAGAAGGTAGGGGTAAAATCTCTTTCCCTTTCCTGTATTTTAAGCAGGCTGTCTGTCTTGGGGTGGGTGCAGCACACACCTCCTTTCCCTGGCCTCCTCTTGCACAAGCTAAAGATGTTTACAAACCCCCTGATTAGTCACATAGTCAAACTTCTCAAGCTGACACAATAAATCAAGCATTGTATCATCCTAGACCATAAATAGACATCCCAGAGCATTCCCACTATACCCCAGGTGGTAGAACTGCTGAGTCACTTAGTTAAGTTTTTACAACTCTCAATGTATCAACCATTGTAGGTATCTATCTTGTTTGTGCCCAATGTATTTTGCTCACCATAAATGGCAGGATTTTATCATTTTAAAATGCAATCTGCATGAGGTGAGTAATTTTTATGCATTCCAAATATGTACAAATAATAAAATTTGTCATCTGACCTTCTATGTCATTGTTTCTATAAGAACAGATATTACCTTTTAAAGGGAAATTTTTTTTAAAAAAATAGTGTTCTCACTGACAAATAACTGTTTATTGAATAGTCATAATTGTATGCTGAACACTTGAATCTACATTACAACAATTTTAGAGACGACCAATTCCAGAAAGTGCTATGAAAGCAAAGCCCTGTCAGGCAATAAATAAGTGACTCATCAACCTTGAGAAGAGCAGCTTCTCAGTTGAGCTAATGTCCTTTGGAAGAAGTTTTCTCAAATCTGAAGCTGACTTTCCTTCATCCCAAAGCAATTAAGGTAAGTTTAATTAAAACAAGAGTAATATGTTTGTGCTGGTAATAATTTATTTTTTGTAACAGAAACTCCAGGGTATCTTGCTTATTTATACACCTGGAAAGGTGCCCAGCTTGTGCAATAAGAAGACAATAAATAATATGAAAGAAAGACTGAGTGAAATTACTTATGTTTAAGCTGATTTTTAAGTTTTCTTGTTTCTTTAAAATTAATTTTAATTTAAATTCAGTTATGATTGTTTATGCATCTTTTTCTATTACTTTAGCATTCCCTTGTTATTTTCAGATTGATTTCTATTTGCTGTTTATTATAATCATACATATATAATGCTATGTGGGTTAGCTTCTTTATTTCATGACAGTAGCATTGTGTATGAAATTTGTACTGCAACAGTATTACTTTCATAACATCAATGGAAAGTAAAATAGATAATAAAAATAAACATTTATAGTAAAACTGATATGCAAATATAGAATAAATCTACACACCCATCACCAACCTCTGATTTATATTCCCATATAAGCACATGACACTCTTAATCTGCCCAAAGGAAGCACATTTGTATATAAACACGGGTCCTCAAACTTCTGTCTAAAAATTTTCATTTATTTTGAGTGTTTTGAATCCTTTTTATCCGTACATATTTGTACTAATAAAGTACAGAGTCAGTTTCACTTGCAGCACATTCATGTTTGCATGAAATATCCTTTGGTCCTCTGCACTTTCCTCTTCCCTCCCCTTTGTATAACAAACTTCAACTATTCTCCTCTTATGTTTATGATGTCTGTCTTCATAAAAGTATCTTTATTTTTCTAGGCTTACTATCTGAGAAAAAATTGCATATTTAAGTTTTGAGTCCATGTTATTTCACTTGATGGCCTCCTGTTCCATCCATTTTCCATCAAAAGACATGATTTTATCCTTTTACTGGCTGAATAATATTCCAATGTAAATATATGCATTTCGTTATCCATCCCCCTGGATAGATATCAGAATAGTAACCCGGGTTGTTTCCATTGCTCAACCATTAAAAATTGTGCTACACTAAACATGCATATGCTGAAGAAGGACAGCATAAATTTAATTCAGAAAAAAATGCAGCAGATAATTCAAAATGAGCTTTAGTTCAATTGGACATTATTATAAGGCAGTATTACTGCATTACTTCAAGAATAAAGACTTTGGTGCTCTTAATCAGTCTTCTTGTTTCCAAAGAACAGGTATCTTGGAAGATCATGAATTTAATTTGTTTTTCCTCAGGGTAAAGCAACTCTAGAAGGTTTAACTCAGATTGTCAAGCTTGCATTTGGAACTTCATGCTGGCTTGAATATTCCTTACTTTAACTGAATATTCCCTCCTGTGCAACTCATTGTATATTAAACCTTGCATTTAGAAACTTTTCACAGCAGAAGTTTTCATTACTCAGCATTCTGCTTCAATTTTCTGGAAAAACTATGATTTCCTCTAGGGAATGTTCCTATGAAGAATTCCTTCAAAGGATTTCATTTCATTTGTATTTGTTCCACATATTCTCACAAACTAAACTACTAAAAATGGTGATTACATAAAAAACTCATAGATTGTATCTGCTCATTTAAATAGGAACCTTATTCCTCTGGTAGAATGACTCAAGAAGTTTGTGAAAACTGAGATGCTGTCCAAACTGGAGCATGTCATCATCTGGTGTCAGGTCCTGTGGGTGTCGTGCTTCCTTGTTATAATCTAAAAGGGACCAGAAAATTGTGTAGTGTAAAGAAGCCCTTAATATAATGATATTATTCTGTGGGGAGAAAAGGGGTTTGGGGACAGCAGATACATTGAAGAAGAAGAAGAGATTAGAAGCAAGACTAGAGGAATGGAAGATCACACAAACTTTGGAAAACTGGTAATAAGACAGGAAGGAAAGAGAGGAAGAATAAATAAAAACGAGAACAGAGGATAATAAAAAATAACTTGAAACCCTATTCACACTCATATAAAAAAATCAAAAAAAAAACAACCACAAAAATCAAAACAAAAATGAGAAAAAAAGCAGCACAATGTTTCTTTGCTATCAGTGGTAGACTACATGGACAGACAGAATCCAAATCTGGTTTGATTAACTCCAGCAAAGCAGAAGTAGCTTTTTGGCAGGTCAGTGGATAATTCCAGCAAGCCTGCACCTTTAGTTCTACTGAAGTTGAGGCTGGTTCTTGGTTGTGAGTCTGAAATCTGATTTGATCACCCTATAGCACTCCAGATGCCTCCTGCCAGCTTCAAGTTGGGTCTCTGACCTCCTAGTGGTTTGAACTCAGCAGCTTCAGCCTGACACAGGGAACCACTAGACAGAACTGCCCCACAGCTGTTCTGAGTTCTGAGCTCAATTGTCCCCTCTCCAAGGTGGCTCCTGGCCAACTGCCCTCATATGGGGGATTCTGAACTGGAATAAATCACCAGCCACAGCCACTGCAGTCTTCTGGCTCAACAGTTCTGTTTTACTGGTGTGTTTCATAAAAATTCTTACTCATCAAATAAAACGATATGTCTGAAAAAGAAAAAAACACAAGTGAAGAGTTTGTGACATACAAACAGTAACTAGGAGACACTGGCATATAGCAATGTGAGGAAGAGAAGAAGGAGGGAAGTGGGTCCCCAGGAACCAAGGAGATGAAGCAAGAATTGAAGCCCATGGGAAGACTGAAGAGAGAGACTTCAGTGTAGGAAGAGGTGGCAGGCAGTGCTATTTCTCTGAGCCTGGACTCACTGCAGCAAGTATTGTCACCCTTTTAAATTCTCAGCAATTTATTTTTTGTTTTTATTTTAAGAGAGAAAGAAAAGAAAATTTTAAAAAGACAAAATAGAAAAAAACAAGAAGAAAAGTAGAATACAGAGTTCAAAAAAATTGACATAAAATCGCTAGTTGAAACCTTATATATTGTTAACAATTGCTGTTAAAGTTACAAAGTCAAAGCATAAAAGTGGCTAGACACTCAAACATTGGAGAATATCCTCATTACCCTTTTTGTACTCTTCATATTTGAGTAATTGCTTCATTTTGTATGAAATTTAAGGTGGCAGCAGTTTGTGCATCAATACCCTTGAATTCTTGGGAAGAAAGTATAGCAACAGTATAAAACTGCCAAGTGTTGGATTACCTTATATTCAGCATCTATCAGATGACAATTTCCAGTCATAGACAAATTAAGATATATGTGATTTCTTATAGTGTTGCAGGAAAAATTGAATCAGCAGTAGCCAAGGGCTCAGGAGTAGAAAGGAAATTTTCTTCTCACTAGAGGAATACTCTCCAAAGTCAGAGGAGTATTCCCCAGAGGAATATTCTCTGAAGTCTGAGGAGAGCCTTACAGAGTGTTTGTGTTTTTGTAAATTGAAGAACAGAAGTTACCAGCATGTGATAAGCTTGTAGTTGAAGACTATGGTGTAATGGGATCTTGTGCAGAGAGCATAGTCTTATGCACCAAATGTGGTTTTTTTTAGCAAAGTTGCATTGACTTGTGGGGGTCCATCTCATATTTGCAGAAGGTAAAGAGATATTATTGCCATAGTTTCTTTTGATGAAGATAAAAATTTTGCCTCTCTTTCTTATGTCTATGTGGCACTAAACCACTCCAGGTCATCAAACACAGAACACTTTAGCAGAGGCTTAGTTAAACTCATTGTTTTTCATACCAGGTGCAAGACATGGTACCGTTTTTAGTATCATCAAAAAAAGGTAGCGCTAATTCCAAGTTCATAGGGCAACCATATGTCTTTGGTTATGAACAGTAAGTGTTGTTACAGCTAAATATTTTTACTGCCACCAGTTGTGTCACTAAAAATGGTAGGGAACAAAATTCATCGTGCATCCAACAATCCACTTAGTTTTTGTTTTCTATACTACCCTTAAATATTCAGCTTTGTATCATGCTGCATCCATATAAGAGTGCTCAATTTGAACATCTCAAGATCTTGAATTTCAATGGCAGGTCTGATAAATCAGAATCAAGTGTACTCAGGACAAATTTATAATTTTTGCAGCGTTCTTTGCTACAGTGTCATTCAGGCATTCATGTGTGAGATCTCTTTGATCAAAATATCTTGATTTTTGATTTTGGCGATGACAAAAGTGCATTCATCTTGATTTTGACATCTTTCCTGTATTTGCCATATATCCTTTCTTTGCTGAGATTATTTCCAAAAGAATCATTGATCAATCATTCTATAGGTACATTTTTATTAGTATCTTATTGCCAGAATTCTGCAAGTTGGCATTAACTAGTCACAGGTTAGAAGGAAAGTGATTGATAGTAGAGTCTATGTCATAAAGCTTTTAGCTACATTTGAGCACCAAAGATATTTAAAGGGGAATCTTTTAGGCTGTTTTCCTCAAATTAATGATAGAGTTTAATTGTATGTATTTTACTGATGATAGTCAACTTCTCAATACTTTGCATCACATCTCTTTGTTATAATTGTACTTTCAGAATTTCAAGAGATGTCAGTTACATAATTTTAAAAGGAAATGTAAAACCAAAGGAATCAGAACAAAAGAAATTCAGTTTACATAACAGTTTTGGGCCAAGTAAAATTTTTCTCATTTTATCAGTATTTACCTAAGATAGTTAAAGAAGGAATCAATTTGTCTGCAATGTTTTTAACAATTCTTCTTTGAATCTCATAGAAATGCTTCAGAAAAGAATCAGAACTGAGGGTGACAACAAAGATTTAGAAGTAGCCATGACTGTAGCTTTTGTTAGTTGAACAACTGATAGGATAATTGTTATTTATTTTGTATGGAATTTATGATGATAATTATGAGTGATAACACTATATGAGGATCAATGAGCTGTCTTTTATAGATATATTCCTTAGGTGAATAAGATCCAGTTTTCTTCTATTATGAGCATGATACTGTCTTAATATATTTAATCTGTCAAGTGATTTGATAGTAAGGGGAGATACAATACCTTGTGTTTGGATTTGGAATAAGGGACCAAAAAAGAAATAGAAAACCAAGGTAATATATTTATGAGAACTCTTCACTTCTAATGGGGAATGTCAGAATTACTTGGAATGAATTATCTAACTTTATTAAGAAGCAGATTTGTAATTTATATGGAAAGTTTTATGATAGAAGAAAGAACAGGACAGCCCATGTACTTTATCTACTTTCCAAAAAAAAATTAGAATGTGGCAATAATAATTTTGCTCTACTTTTATATTAACGTTATTTCCATACATAAAGAGAAAACATAATGTAAAATAACAACATAACACAACATGTTATTTTTTAAAAAATCTTATATAATACAAGTTTATGCAATTTAGAAACTCTGATAATTGTTTTAATATGTTATCACCTCACATATGAAAAGTTAAAATATTCTGATAACTAGAGGTATTTTAGTTCAGTCTTTTAATTGTGGTAAGATATATGTAGCACATCATATCACACAGAAATTCTATACCCCTTAAATAGTTACTCCCATTCCTTGTCCTTCCCAGAACCTGATAACATCTGTTGTACTTTATTTCTCCTTGCATATGGCTATTCTAGATATCATAGATAAGTGAGATCATAAAATACCTGTCCCTTTGCATCTGGCTTATTTAATAACTTGGGATATTTCCGAGGTTTATCCATGTTGTAGCATACAAAGGAATTTCCTTCCTGTGTAAGGTTGAACAGTATTCCATTGTATGCATGGACCATGATGTGTTTATCCATTCAGTAGCTGGTGAACATTAGGTTAGACCTCTGCATAATGCTAAAAAATACAGGAATAATAACTATAAATTTTGCATATTACAAGCAAAACAAAACTGTCAAAGACTGTTTGTGAGATGGACAACTAAGTTACTGGTTTTCTCTGTTATTCTCACCAGCCCATTCTGCTGTCATTTTGTTTTGCTCTGTTTTATCTGTTTTGTCTGTGTCTTGTTCTGTCATTGTACCTCTGAGCAGGAGATACCTGGCACTCATCATGGCGGAATCATAGCCTGCTGAGAGGCCACCCGGAGTGTGACATGGATATGAAACTCCAAAACACAAAGTTTCTGGTCTCTACAATCAAGGAATTAATTCTAGGGACAGCAGAGGTTAAAAGTAGGAATAAGTTATTGAGAGAAATGAAGCTGTCTAAGAGGGATGGAAGTGGGCCCAGAAAGTGAATTACTCCTCTGCTTCCATTTTAGAACATGTTTTTGTACACAGTTCTGTAACTTATGCTTCCAGGTCCACTGTGTCACTTTGTTTTACTGTAGTTCTCTGGAGAGGTTGCAAATGATGTGATGCAGTTTAGTTTTAAATCAAACAAGCTGTGCTTCCTTCATAACTTGTAGTTCCTTCCCTAGCATGTGCACCAGATTGCACCAACAGCAATTTTATTAAATAGTGAAAAAACCAACTCCCAAAAAAGATGTTCTTTATTTAATATCTATCTTCTTTTAAAGAAATCTAATGTGTTGATTTGATTGTTAAAACCTTAAAATGTCAGAGTCTATAATTTTAAATATCTTATAGATTGAAAATATTTCCCAGCATTTTATGTCTCACATGCTTTATCCTCAGGTGAAATGCTTGAGTGTAGCTTTGATTCCATAGAAGTACAAAATTAGCATAATTTCTTGATTTTCAAAATAATCATCAAGAAATTTGAGCATGACTTGAAACATTTAAAATAATCTTAACAATATGCAGTTACACACATTATATTTATAATTGACCCTCAATCCCAACTGAAATTCTCACTATATGATTTATTGGACTCAAGTGAGAACCAATGTCTCATATTCAGCATGACTCCAATATCAAAGAGCTAATGATAAGAATAAATTGTTTTTGGATGCTTTAGCATAAGCTAATGCATTCTGATTAACATAAAAATGATCTACTAGCAAAAATGCTATTGTATCATTTCATATAAAGTGTATGAATATAAGAATACAGAAAAACACATCTGAGCAACAGTTTTGAAAAGGAAATAAAGGTAGGACATGATTTTCTTACTATGCATGAGATAAATATCAACTGATATTTGCAAAGTGTTCCTCTAGTATTGTACCATGCTTCTACCTTTAGTTTTTGACATTTTTAATTGGTTCCTGGTTAGCCAGAGTCAATACTAAATGCATTTGGAAAGTGTCTATGTTGTTCCTATTCTAGCATTACTGTTTTGTTTTCCTTTCAAAATGTAGGTTTAAATTAATGTCAGATCAGTTCATGTGCTTTTTTTGGGCTTTTATGACAGGAAATAATTGAGAATATTTATTATTTCTCAGTTGTTCTAGTGGGTTTGAAATTCAGCTAAATTAAATATAGTTTAATAAGCATTCAATAACCACTGCCAATGTGTGTTTTACTATGGATGAGTCATTCCTAGATACGAGAAGCTCATAATAATGTTAAAGGTTTGCCAATTCTTTTATAGATATGATCAGAAAAGATGGTGAATGTTTAATTTAAAAGTAAATATTATGACATTAAAATTGATTGTCATTAACTTCCTTCAAAGTCCTTCCAATCACTTGGAACACAACCCATTGTTGTCACTTTCTGAAGCAGTTCAGGAAGTCCTCATCTGTGACTCTTTTCATGCTACTTTGATATCATAAATAAAATATTTAAGGCAACTTCTGTCAAAAAGAAACATATTTGGTAATCTTTATTCTTCTTATTCATCAGATCTGGCATTGTATTTATGTATTTTCCTTAAAGTCAAAAGAATTATGAAAGGAACATGGGGGGCTGCAAATGGTTCATTGCATCAAGGCAGGCTTGACAGTGCAAATAAAGACTCACAAAGAGGTCCCCAGGATACCTTAACTATTTTCAAGACCTAAGAGACACTATGTTGAAATGGGGAGTTTTGAGACGGGTTAATCACAATGTGTCTTAGGGTAATGTTGGTTTTAAACTTAGGTATTCACTATATTTTGATCACACTGCAGGCTCATATGTAAAGTTTATTATTTTGCATCAATATATGAGTAAATCATTACTTATGAATTGTTTCCATGGTGAATCTCAGAGTGTCTAAATCCTTAAAGAACAACAACAAAAAGAAATATAATGCAAAAAGGCAGTCATGATGAAGGATTCAGGAAAAACTAGCATCATGATATTTGTTATTCCCTGGGTTCCCCTGGGTTTTATTTTTTACCTGATTTGTTGTTAATATGTACTGTCTGTTCTACTGCTGCTACTAAAAGAATGATTATAAACTTTATGAGAGAAGGACACAAAGCCTTCTACACCTGTGCCTCCCACATCACTGTGGTCATTTTATACTTTGTTCCCTGTATCTTCCTCTATGCTAGGCTCAATTTCACATTTCCATTGATAAGGCCATGACTGTGGTTTTACCTTTCATCAGGGCCATGCTGAGCCCCACCATCTACACCATGAGAAATGTGGAGGTGAAAAATGTCCTGATTAAACTTGGGAGGAAAGTAAATTTTGGAGAAAAGTAAATTTTGTTGGGAGGGGGCTGAATCCCTCATCTGCTTCTGGACCTATAGGAATTGAAATTTTTCATGGACAAATCCCCTTGCATATGTCTGCTGGTTAGAACCCTGAAGTGTCATAATTGCTGTTGAAGAAAATAATTTGCAAAAGTAAGAAGGGCAATAGTGAAAGGAGATTCCAAACATTCACTTTCTAGTGAGCTTGTCTGTGAGCCACAGAGAGGAAGCATCATTGAGGACAGCATCATATTTTTGTCACAAAGCTTGGCATCACCTGGAATTCACTAAGGGCCTCTTGCATTTGCAGGCTGTGATGCAAGCGCAACACCTTCTCAAGAAACCACGGGAGACAGGAACAACATAACCGAATTCATCCTCCTGGGTCTCAGCCAGAATGCTGAGGGACAAAAAATTGTCTTTGTCATTTTCTTACTCATCTAAATTGTGACAATAATGAGCAATCTGCTCATCCTGGTGACTATTGTGGCCAGCCAGTCCCTGGGATCCCCCATGTACTTTTTCCTGGCTTATTTCTCATTCATAGACACTCTATTCCACAACCATTGCTCCTAAAATGATCATTGACTTACTCCGTGAGAAAAAGACCATCTCTTTCCTGGCTTGTAGGACTCAAGTTTTTGTTGATCACTTATTTGCTGGTGCCAAAGTCATTGTTCTTGTGGTGATGGCCTATGACCGCTATGTGGCCATCTGCAAACCTCTCCGTTATGTGACCATCATGAGTCAGCGGGTGTGTGCACTCATGCTGTTGACGGCCTGGGTTGGAGGCTTTCTTCACTCATTTGTTCAATTTCTCTTTATTTATCAGCTCCCTTTCTGTGGGCCCAATGTCAATGACAACTTTGTGTGTGACATGTACCCCTTACTGAAACTTGCCTGCACTAACACCTCCCTGCTCAGGCTGTGTATGGTAGCCAATGGGGCTGCGATCTGCTTGGTCACCTTCGTGGTTCTCCTTGTTTCCTATGGGGTCATTTTAAACTCCCTGAAGGGCTATGGTTTGGAAGGGAAATGCAAAGCCTCCTACACCTGTGCCTCCCACATCACTGTGGTCATTTTATTCTTTGTTCCCTGTATCTTCCTCTATGCAAGGCCAAATTTCACATTTTCCATTGATAAGTCCATGACTGTGGTTTTGACATTCATCACGCCCATGCTGAACCCCCTCATCTACACCATGAGTATGCGGAGATGAAAAATGCCATGAGGAAACTTTGGAGTAGAAATTGACTTTTGTTGGGAGGGGGCTGAATCCTCACACAGAACCTGACATCACTTCCTTCACCATAGCATGGCATCTGTAAATGATGATTTTTTTTCCCAGTGATTACATCTTACATTATTTTTAGTGGTTTAGCCTATTTATACTGAAGCAGTTATAAAAATCAATTCTTGTTACCTATAAAGGTAAGCCCATCAGGATCACGGCTGATTTCTCCACACAGACCATCAGATCAAGAAAAGCCTGGAGTGAAATATTCCAAGCCCTGAAAGAAAATAACCTTCAGCCCAGATTGATGTACCCTGCAAAACTCTCACTAGAAATTAATGCAGAAACAAGATGCTTCCATGACAAAGAGGAACTGGGCAAGTTTGTGACCACCAATCCAACCCTACTGAGAATACTGAAGGACATTTTAGAGAGAGAGAAAAAAACATACCAGGATTTTAGGAACAGTGGCACAAAGGCCTCAATGAGTGGGGCAGGCAGTAGAATAAAGGAGAAAAGTAGACAAACAGGCAGAAAAATAGCATAGCAGAAATGAGGCAGAGAAGGTTAGCTATAATCTCTAACATAGATGGCCTTGATACACTATATTGTTAATAGTGCATCAGGATTGAAAACCCACATTACTCACACTACTCTGCTTAGATGTATTATATTCTGTTCCAGTCATTCTACCTGTACTAGATTTGAGGGCACAAACAGTAATCCAAAAAATAACAGGATATAGTATGGTAATCATCCTTACTTTCCTATTAAGTCAATCTAAAGCTCTGTAAAACCTATACTGTTTTACATAACTGATTGTAATCAAATCTTGTTTTTTAGATCACTGTTTTGTATTGATAGATTTTATTCAAAGCTGTTATGATTGATAGTATCAAGTCTGAGAGTATAGGCAACTGCGCTTAAGATGACAAGATTCACTAGAATATCCACTCTGGTTTGATTATTACCTGCCTTTAAAGTTTTATATTGTCTGCAACGTTTTATTTTTTACTAATATTGTTATGTACTGCTATATTCAATTATACTGCTATATTCATTTATGCCTGATGATATAGGCAATTCTATTGAAGATAATAAGAAACAATACAGCAATCATTGTAGATCTCCTTGTACTGTGGTTTTATACGACTCTTTGGTTTCATGTTTTTATAGGAATTTGTTTTGTTTTGTCTTGCTATGTTTTGTTTTTCTCTCTAATACAGAAAGGATAGAAATACATGTAAAGACTCATGTATGCATAGCCATTTACACTCTCACTGTTTGATGATCTATTTTGTATGCTTTAATCTTGTAACTTGAACAACTATTTCTAAGAGGACAATATGTAATTTATCAACTAGTGATTTCTTATTGTTTATCTTTTCTCTGAAATTCTGTACTATCTCTACCCTTTACATGCTTTTTTCTCTTTAAATAAAAATTTATAAAAAATCAATTCTTGTATAAGCAGTGAATATTATAACCTTGAGACACAAAGATAATTCATGTTTAATACCATATATAAATATAGATATACACACATACATATCTATATACATATATATATATATATACTCAATCATATATATATATATATATATATATATATATATATATATATATGCCTGTGTGTGTGACAGAGAGAGAGAGACAGGATCTTACTGTATAGTTCAGGATGGCCATGAACTCTCTATGCAGCAGATATGGGTTTCAAATTAGTGGTGATCCTCCTCATACTTCCACGTGCTGGAATTACACCCCTGTGACCTGCTATAATCATACTATGTTAAGATTCTTTTGGGGACAGCAACTTTTCAATTCATTTTAAGTTCTTTCCTCTTTTAAAATATTTGACTTTATTTTTGGCTAATAAATAATAACTTCATACATTTATAGGGTACTATGCAATAATTTTATCTATTTACACCTAATAGTAAGTATCAAACAAATCAATTAACATTCATTTCTTTACCACCTTATCATTGATTATGATAGAATTGAAAATTATTTTTGTTTGTGAGTCTTTGTATTTCCCTACTCATACAAATGTGGCTCAATAGAACTTATTTTCTTTCTTCTTAAAGATTGATATTTTAAACTTAGTAATTCAGATGATTCAATCTTCCAATCTAACACAAATAACATATTTCTTTGTCATATTGACTTAATGTTCCAATAGCAGGTGTTTCTAGCT